>PPJW02000025.1:0-197380 GCA_003705905.2 Lipomyces sp. NRRL Y-11553 | reverse complement strand
TTTTTTTTTTTTTTTTGGAAAGGGCGGTTCTATTGTTATATGTACATACAACAAGCCCGAAAACCAACGAAACAACAAACGACAAACAGCCGCCGACAACCATACAGCCAGAGAAAGTAAGGGACATGAACACCGTGAGAGAACTGGATTAATATTGAAAGTAGCATCCTTCGCCTAAAGCACAAAGAAAAAGGCGTTAGTGGTTTAGCGGTAAAATTCGTCGTTGCCATCGACGAGCCCCCGGTTCGACTCCGGGCTGACGCAATTTTTTTTTTAACATATTTCTTAGTAGCGATAGTGTTTTATCGACAATCAACGGAATCTTTTATTCAGTTGGTCTATTTAAATGCTTATTTAAATGCCATTGATAATTAGTATGAAGGATGAATTAATTTATTACGTTGAGTCACCCACCAGTCCGGGCTCAATCTTGAGGGCGACCTTATTTCTTCCATACTCTTAAGACACAAATCACAGAGCCAGGAAGTTACGACCATGAAAGCACAACAGAGAGATGTAAAGCAAGGCTGACGAGGTAATAGAGCAGCGTCACCTAGCATCAAAAAGAGGCTTCATCTTTAAAATTTGAAGTCTGCTTCCTCAGAGACTGAGGCTAGAATTGGAGCCCCTAGGATGCTAGCAATAGTATTGAGCCTGCATTGCAACCACTGCTTCTGGGCCCTAGGAACGGCTTCGGTACTAACGGTAACTGCTAACGGCCAAACTAGGAGAATTGCCATCTTTGGCTTATGTTGCCTTCCGTGGACGCGATATAGTCGCCCCGCTCGGTTGGCTTCGAACCTGACGCATCAATCTTGTGATCAGAGAGGAAGAAGCAGGGAACAGTGCGGCACAAATCTGTTGCTAGCGAGATTATTTTTTCCTGGCACATCCCCAGCTGTGCAGTTAAGGATGATTCCGGCCGCGCGCATTCAGCCAGAGCAGAAAGCAAACGCAAGAGGATGCTATTCACTATAATACGAACGGCACGGTAGTGGATCCATATTGCAGCATGTTCATGCGTCGTATATCTGTGAATATGACCTTCATATTGAACGTCGGATTTCGTTGGCTCTGTGGACGGATGGATCGAGAACTTCCACTCGTCAGGAATAGCATGGGTCCATGCTGCCAATGCGAGGTCCAGCTCTCGAGCTTCTATAGCGATGTCTTCCAATCTGTTGATTCGCGATGGGAGATCCGGGTCCGTTTCGTGAAAAAGCGTTACTGATCGAGATCGAAGAGCGGCGACCTGGACCGTGAGCGAGTCAAGCGTCAGCGCTGGGCCTTCTTCGCCGTAGGCTGCGCCATTTTGGAGCCATCCTTGGACAGTCTCGCCTCGGAGGATGCATGCTCGGATCTTAATAAAACTTGATTGTTAATCCTGCGACAGGCAGCAAGGAGAAATGTCTCTTTGAGTGTTAGGAATTTGACTTACAATCGGACGGCCCTGTCAAGGGGCACATTCTGCGGATATCCTTGCTCTTGCCGTATCTGCAATAGACCTGCAGCACCTTTGTAGTGGCTAATATTATTCCAGATTGGAGGTCCAGCATCATCTACTGTTGAGGGCGGTAAAGGCTGCGTGATTTGTCTCTTGCCTAGATACATGACATTCTGGCGGCTGTCATCACACAGGTCAATAATCCAAGAGAGTAATTCAAAACATACGTCGTAACCGCCCATCAGCTTAATTGCAACCAGAAGCTGATCGATCGTCTCCCTCGACAGCTCCTTAATCTCTGTTCGCATCTTGATGATACTCTGGGTATAAAGTATGTCAGCTTTTTCCAGCGCCTCATTTGCACGCTTGCTAACCCAAAGACGGCAAGCGAAAATGCAGACACGGCTAGGTGAAGACTTGAGCCCGGCCGGGTATGATTCCAACGACTGAGAGCGTAGGTCCCGTAGTCGTCCTTCATATCAATCACATCTGTGCGCTGCGCTGTGAAGTTTTCTACCCAGTAATGGAAAGCACGAAGCTCCACAGAAGTAGATGGGGATACTGACATAAGCGAGGATGGCATTGTAAAGGTCATTGGGACCGGTCGATGGTCACTGCCTGGAGACCGCCGTGGACGCCGAGGTCGGCCTTGGGCAAAAGCATTCTCGCTCCTGAATGGCATGATCGTATGGTGACTTGACTCCCAGGTGCACTGTCGGCTTGATCTGCAGCATCTGCCACAGACAGGACGTGTCGAATCGCACTGGCTGCGATTAGCTCTCGGAAACAGACGCTTGCTGAGGACAACTACCCACCCCAAGGTGCCGCTTCTTGCACGTCAGACAGCCATGGCTAGGGAATACCATGCTCCCGTTCTTAGATTTTTTTGCTAATTTAGATGCAAATGTATTTGGGGATTGTGGTGAGACGTCCCATCGAGCACATAGGAAAGGACAATAATGCAGCTTTTTCGTTTGGCCTCCGGGTGATGGCCACCTGTGCCAGAGACGCTTCCTCGCCCCTCACGAGAGCGGCGATGGAGGTTAATTCAACTTTGCGCCATTCCCTTTTTAGTAAAACCCCCGAGCTTCCTCTACGTAACTTGGCGCCGCTTGAAATGCGTGCGACGAACACATGTGGTAGGTAATGTAAGGTTCGAGTATTTTGTATAAATTCAACTTGCATGCCCAGCGATGCTCATCCACATATTGTAGAACTAAAGTATATGGTCCACCAAATATGTCTTTGCCATCTGAAACCCTCGTCCTTGTTACCGGAGGCTCAGGCTTTGTCGGCCTCTACTGCATCATCGACCTTCTGAATGCGGGCTACCAGGTGCGTACAACTGTCCGCTCTCTCTCCAAATCCTCCTTCGTCAAGGACTCACTGAGAGCTGGCAATATCGCAGAGTCATCCCTCGAGCGTCTCTCCTTCATTGCCGCCGACCTCACCAAGGACGACAACTGGCAAGAGGCTGTCTTGGGTTGCACATATGTCTTGCACGTCGCCTCGCCGTTCCCTGCCCAAATCCCTAAGCACGAGGATGACTTGATCGTCCCTGCTCGCGAAGGCACGCTCCGCGTTCTCAAAGCTGCCAAAGCGGCGGGAGTCAAACGGGTCGTGGTTACCTCGTCCTTCGCTGCCATCGGCTATGGACACCCGCCACAGTCAGCCCCCTTCACGGAGGAATCGTGGACAAACGTTTCGGACCCTAGCGTGATGCCATACGGAAAGTCTAAGACTCTTGCTGAGCGCGCTGCCTGGGACTTTGTGAAATCTCCCGAGGGAGAAGGGTTGGAATTAAGTGTTGTTAACCCAGTCGGCATATTCGGACCTGTTCTCAACAATGACATCTCCACGAGCATCATCCTCGTTCAACGCCTTCTTAAAGGTAACGTTCCCGGTTGTCCGAACCTTGTATTTGGGATCGTCGACGTCCGGGATGTTGCTACGCTGCATCTACGTGCCATGACGAGCCCTGCTGCCGCAGGTGAGCGCTTCCTCGCAATCTCGCCACCCTCAATGACCATGCAAGAGGTTGCAATGACGTTGAAGCAGAGACTGCCTAAGTTATCAAAAAGGACGCCCACAAGGGCTATACCGAACTTTTTGGTTCGGATTGTCGCATTTTTCGACGCAGAAGTGGCGTCGATTGTGCCTACGCTAGGCAAAACGATCGATGGTACAAATGAGAAGGCCAAGAGGATACTGGGATGGGAGCCGAGGAGTCGGGAGGATGCGATAGTGGCCACGGCGGAGTCCCTTGTGAAGTTGAATCTTGTTTGATTTTCCCGGAACGTATGATCATTCCGTTCTTTCTTTTGGAGGTTGATGGCATGTTGTGCTCTTGATTCGTGAACTAAGAAGTATTACTAGCTACGCGGGGACGTCTGGGCTTTCCTTCGATTCTAGGAGCTGCTGTACTTACTTACTCTTTTGAACTCTTATTTATATAACAAATATAGGATTGGTGTAATAGTCTCTTAATTCAATATTATATATAGGCGTATATGCCTGGACCTTCTTGTTTATAGTCTAAACTACCTTTGTAATACATTGAATGCATTTATATATTATATTATGTTCTTCTCGGTCTATTTAAAATGCTTTGATAGATACTGCCCTCTAGCTGGCGGAATCGGCACCTAAGAGCCGCTCGAGAAACTTTATCGGAGATAAGCAGCTGCTTCCAGTTATCAATCTACGAGTCAGGCCAGCGACATTTAGATTATGTCGGCGAATGCTGGTTACTTCCGCCTACCTTTGTAAATCCTATGGTGGCATTATTATTGACACATCATTGAGTCGCAAGTGTACAAGCGACATCCAAGTGTCATATATCCCCGCCTGAGATTTCTTCCGGTACATGGCGGAACTGCAGGTATTTTATCCTTCGAAGCAAGCAATTGCCCCAAGCGCCTATAATACCAACACTCTGATGGTCCGTAGTAATGTACTAGTACCGTTTTTTGGATATACGAGATTTTGAAATTGAACAACGGATGTCATTGTTCAAATGGATGTCTGGATCGGTGAGTTATACTTGGAACCTTCGATAATGTTGGAGTAAAAGCGTTTGGCAATTTCAACTTGATGCTGATACATTATATCGCAGGCCCCCTGGGCCACATCGGCTGTGTCGGTACCGGACCAAGAGGACCCAAATGTTTCTGTTAATGCCAGCGGAATAAATGAAATAACTGTCAATGGCGCCAGTGAGACACTATTACCATCGCAATTAACGCAGGCATTACCACTGGAGATAGACGGAAACGACAAATATTTTGGCATAGAAAATGTAGATAGTTGCTGTTATATTTGAATCGTATGAATTATGAGTCGAGCTAACTTGATTGCTGCATATAGTTTGGAAATACGTGGTAAGCATTTGAGTCCATCGACTATGATGAATGATCCATTAATAAGCGTCAAAGCTATTGCAACTCCATAATTCAGTGTCTATATTACACCAAACAATTTCGCGAATCGGTTATCAACTATCCGACTCATTCATCGACCGTACGACAACCCCGTCTCTCTGTCCGTGGTCGCCTACCACATCCTTTTGCTGATTCCACTGGTCACAAGAACAATGTTACCAGCAAGAATAGTAAAGATCCATCTGCTCCAGCCAACAACAAAGAAATCGGCATGAATGGTACTTCACATTCAACTAGTGCTGTTAAAGGAGTTCCAAGATCCAATTCAATCTGGTTGCCTACGGATTTAATGAAACAATCGCGACCGTCAAGCAGAGCAGCACAGAGTGATGATCCAGTACAACAATCGTTATATCCACCAATGTCATCCTCCAACTCGTCCCCAAGCAGTCGGTCAACGTCAATGTCAATTAGCACGCAAGTACCTACACCGTCATCGCTGTTACACATGCAAGTTCCTTCGAAGGCAGACACTGAGCAGACGGCAGAACAGAAGAAGAGAGCGGCACTTCAGAATGGACCAATAATTAATCTGGACCATTCACTTGCCTCGTCGTACGGGATGGAAGAGACGTTATTTGCAGCAATAAAAGACTTGTTTGAAGCGGTAACGGAAAACAAATCACGAATGGGAGTCGTGTCCCCGTCAAAGTTCATTGAAGTGCTGAAACAACGGAATGAGTTGTTCAGATCCTCTATGCACCAAGATGCCCATGAATTTTTCAACTTCTTGCTCAATGAAATAATCGAAAATGTCAAAGATTACGATGCAACAATGCCCCAAGACGGCCATGGCTCGAGCATGGGACCTCGCTGGGTAACTGACTTATTTGAAGGTCTGCTAACTAGCGAGACGAAGTGTCTGACGTGCGAGAACGTGAGCAGTCGTGATGAACAATTCATTGATCTCTCTATTGATCTCGAGGATCATTGTTCCGTGACGGCATGCTTGCAGCAGTTTTCAGCGTCAGAGTTGTTATGTCAGAACAACAAATTTCACTGTGACCATTGCTGCGGTCTGCAGGAAGCGGAGCGACGAGTCAAGATCAAGAAATTACCTCGCATCCTGGCACTTCATTTGAAACGATTCAAGTTTACTGAAGAGTTGCAGCGAAACACTAAGTTATTTTACAGAGTAGTTTTCCCGTATCATTTAAGACTTCCCGATAATGCCACCGACGAGGTGGAGAATCCGGATCAAATTTATGAGCTATACGCGGTTGTCGTGCATGTCGGTGGCGGCCCGTATCATGGGCATTACGTTTCAATCATTAAAACCGAGCGAGCAGGTTGGGTACTGTTCGATGATGAAATGGTTGAGCGCGTAGATGATACATATGTTAGGAACTTCTTTGGAGATAAGCCGGGTTTGGCCTCTGCCTATCTCCTGTTGTATCGGGCGATTACTGAAGAAGAGTATAATGAATCGGTATAGAGCGGGTTTTCTAAGGTTGCATGCTAATCAGCATTTGGAGTTTTCATTGCGATTTGTGTATACTGATATTTTGCTGTAAATAATTAGACGAAAGCCTTATGTGCAGTTAGAATATAGAGTATGTTGCACTTAATTGGCCTCGACTGAGCGCTCTTCAGTACAAGTCCCTCACATTACGTCTGCTTTCCTGTCTGGAAGGCCTTGCTCGTTTTCTGCAACTCAAAACGAACTACGTAGAGCATATTCGTAATTGAACTGACCGTCATTTAATACCTTGGTTACATTTCTTTGGTTCAAAATGGCGGCAAGAGATCAGTGGAGTGACATGTTACAAGGTAAGTCTTTGCCGCTAACGGGAACTGGTCATTTTCCGCGAGAGGTTATTGGCACCATGCCATTCTAATAGTCATTGGCTACGTACTAAAGACCTCTAACTTGGTTTACAGTATTACATACGGCTCCAGAACCAACGCCAGAGCTTCGAAAGCAAGTCGAGGATCAAATAAGACGTGATCTCGCTCTACACCCGCCAGCAAAAACAGGCCTCCACCCTTCAATTCCGGCTCTCCCAGAATTTAAGTTTACGCCGATGATGCAAGATGCATTAACCAAAATTTCGGAAACGAACGGGGATGTCGGTGCGATTCGGGGGATAGATCTGTCCAGATATACATCACTGGACTTCGAAGCCGAAGATCCAGCCGCCCAGCAGGAAAACTTGCGCAAAGCCTACGTTGCGCTAGGGTACACGCAAATACGAAAAGATAATCTTGACTTGATGAGTTTAATGGGACGGAATCAGTGGCTGTTGGGTAATGATGAATTGGAGCAGAATTTGAAGACTTTAGAACACGATGTTATGAGGGAGCAAAATGAGGCTGCTGTTGTAGCTAGACGAGAGAAGGGTACGTCGGGGTGAATATACATGACGACATAGAGAACTTCTTTCTTCTTGTAGACCTTTATTCTCACCGTGATTATAATCTACCACTTGGCGGACTTAAATTCGATAGCTGACGTGTTTGTGGTCTGCTTTGTGTGGGCTTTCCTTCGGTTCACAGTTTACGAGTCAATTCATATTGTGTGGGAAGAAGTTCGTGAGGCTCACTTTAATTCTCCCAATTCCCCCATCTCAAATCCCCGTACGTCATTCAATGCAAAATAGCCCAGTCTTCTGTTTGTTGATCTTAGGCAGCAACAACGCATCTCAATATTCTAATACTTTTCAATATCCTCAGTATATCGATAATCATGGCATGGCGATGTAGCGCACCTACAAATGCGGGTCTGGTCGACAATCTCGCAACCGCAAACATCCTCTCGACTCCACGCATAATCGCCGCTATGAAGGCAACTGATCGAGCACATTACTCGCCCCGCAGGCCATACGACGACTGTCCACAGTCGCTCGGATTCGGGGCAACAATATCGGCACCGCATATGCACGCCCACGCACTCGAATCACTCTCGCCGATGTTGCGTCCTGGTGCGTCAGTGCTGGACATCGGAAGTGGCAGTGGCTATTTGGTGTCGGTCTTCTCTAAACTCGTGAGACCGGGCGGCACAGTGATTGGAGTTGAACATCTCAAAGAGTTGAACGAGGCTGCAGAGAAACGATTTGTTGAAGAGGAAGGGAGCCTGGCCAAGGAGATACTCCAAAAAAACGAGGTTATTTTTAAAACTGCAGATGGCAGACACGGATGCCCGGGAGAGAAATTTGACGCAATTCAGTAAGTAGATGTGCATCTCACGCGTGTCTTTTGGATTTTGTTTTTGCTAAATGAGATCAGCGTTGGAGCCTCTATGCCGGCCGTGCCGGAAGTGTTACTCGAGCAATTAAAGTCGCCTGGTAAGATGTTCGTACCGGTGGGCGACGTGAACGAAGACCAATACATATACGAGTACACAAGGGACGCAGAAGGTAATCTGACAAGAGAACGATTGTTCGGTGTAGCTTATGTGCCGCTTGGTGATGTCGAGTACTACTACGCTAGGGGCAGAAAGCTAGTGGAATGATTGTGCACTGTGCCAAGGATAAGGCGTTAACTGGTCGGTCATATTTTGTTGGGTCGCTAAGGAAGTATGGACAAAAATAGGGGGCTAATTTTTTTTTGTTTTTGAATTTGAATTAATTACTGCCACTGTAGAAGGCCCGATATTCGGGTACTTACATAGCTGTAGCCGGAATCACAAACAAAAACCACCCAACAAAACATAAGGATATAGCCAGATAACAAAAACAGCAATCACGACTACACAAAGCTATGCCAATACCTATACAATCCGTTCAGGAAATAAGAGCATATAAAACAACCATATCCGAACTCAATCCGTTTGCATTGCCTGAAACGCTGTACTGCCCAAAAACGACAAAAAAGGTGGAAAGCCGATAAAGCACATGACCCCTTCACAAAAGCACATCACAATTATATTAATATTAGCATGAAGAGGCATACAACTTGGGAAAACCTCTTCACATATCGGCACACTTGGACTCTAAAATATGCACAAAAGCATATAAACGGGAATAAATAGACTAGTTCGGGCCGTTGAGACGTCTAGACGTCTATAATGCGGTCATGGTATTATCATGCTCAATACCTGGAGTCACACTCGAGATAAACTTTAGGAAAATGACCAAATACTGATCGACCCGTATTGCCTCCTCGCTCTCATCCTCATGCTCAACACTAGTGACATCTTCCCAACCTTCAGAATCCAGCCCAAGACCGTCCATGCCCGCCAGCAAATCTTCCTGTCCAAGTCGCGCTTTTTCTTCCTCCTTGTGTGCGGCGCGAATGCGCCGCTGCCGAGCCTCCGCACGGGACAAGAGCATCTTCATAACACCAGCATGCCGACACGGGTGGATCGAGACCATAGTTGTGTGCTCCAGAAATGGAGCACTCTCAATTGTGACAGTCTTATCTTTGTATTCTGATACTATATCTTCAAACATCTCGGCAGGTGATAACGGCCCGCCAGCTTCATTGAAACCCGACAGATACATCTTCGGAACGCGGTATGATGTCGAGTATGTGATGTAAAGATTATATGACCGATCGGGTAATGATGTAGTCACCGCTGATGGTGACAGATGATCGGGGTAGGAAGTGTCTGCGGTAGTATTTTGGAGGTAACCTGAGTCCTCTAACTCATTCGCCTCCATGTCATCGATGTCGAGTACAGAGCCATCATCCTCCTCGAGTTTAGCAGAAGGCTGGCCTGCCGACTCTGAAGTGGATGGTGACATTGACGGAGAAGATTTGGTACGAGAGACATACGATATCGTCCAGCCATCTTCGTCTTCCCGCTCATCAGCCGTGGCGGACGAGCTTACATAGACACCAGTTGCCGCTTGTGCTCGAACGTGTGATGCGACATGTTTAGTAACAAGAAATTGCTTATCTGGTGGTAAAAATTCCCTCCGCTTAGAGAGAGGTGCAGAAGACCTATAAACCATCGAAGGTTAGCAATCCGATAACCATACAGACCAAACCAGTTATTTCAGGTTCCAGCTTCTTCATCTAGAATGACCTACCATGACCAAGTCGGAAACTTATAAACCAAGTAATCGCCTGCCAGCACAAACTCCTCAGGAGTAATCTCTCCAGTTTGCTTAAACGTTGAGACATGTGAAACGGGAGACAGGTATTCCCGCCACGACGACAGCGTCGACTGCAGCCGGAGCATATTATCCGTCGGTGATTTGTCCCTAAAGAAGAATCGACGACAACGCCGCAGATACTATCTTTTGCAGAAGCAGGTAGCTAAAAAGACGGAGTCTTATAGCTGTTTAGTGCGCGCCGCAATATGAGATTCGGAATAGACTGGCTTGTGTGAAGTTCAACCCCAGGACTAATAATCACTGAGCCGCGGACGGTGACAGCATAAGCGACGATGATGTTACCCGGTCGAAATCCACGTAACCAAAATGTGTTGGCCAACTCGGCGAATAATTCAGATCGAATGCACCGAGCTCATCGTAATGGTAAATTTACGAGATCCTTTACTCTCGAACTACTTATGATTCCCTATTAGCTTCATCTAGGCTTTGTGCGGACTGCGGTTAGAGCAGCTATATAGTCACAAAGTCGTCTCTTTTATCCCAACTACCCCTGAGCGAGACACGCCATATAGATATATTTATCTTCAACATCAAATTCGAGTCCGCATCGTCGCGATGCCTCCCCGACGACGCAAGCAGGTCTCTCAAACACCAGGATCAGATTATGAAGTAGTTCAAGAGCCGGTCGGGGCGCAACCGGTTGAGGATGACGCCTCGACAGCAGAGACGGCTACGACGCTCAAGATTCCCTCCACCGCGAACGGAGATCATATCACGCAACATGAACCACCCCATCGTAAGCACCGCAAACCACTTAAGCAGTCTCGTCGTCTCGTATTCTTTCTTGGTGCCTTACTTGGCATATTCCTGGCATGGTATTTCGCAGCAGCTCCAGAGTTTTCCTTCGACAGTTTTAACGACCTCAATCTGGATTCATTTGCTGATTTTTTCGAAGATATGAAGGGAAGGTTGCCATATTGGATATTGGAAGAGGCGAATGACATTTCTCAAAAGGAGCAGACCATGCTGAAAACAGAACCTTTTGCGGTTGGGAGGGCGATGTATGCTGATGGTTTGAGAGCAAAGTACCCTGTTGTAATGGTATATGTCGTGTCTAAATCCTTATGTTTTTGTGACCTTGACTAATTGGCAGGTTCCTGGTGTTATTTCGACTGGTCTGGAGTCCTGGTGTATCACAGACACGGACGAATGTCCTTGCGAGCAGTACTTCCGCAAGCGCCTATGGGTAAAAACTCTTGTCCGAGCTTGATCTCTACTTGCGAGCTGACAAAATTTCGACTAGGGAAGCTGGAATATGTTACGAGCGATGCTGCTTGACAAGACCTGTTGGCTCGTTAGTACAATTGGTGCTGCTTTTGCGAGTAACATGGCTAACTCGGTTGTTTAGAAACATATTATGCTAGATCCAATGACTGGTCTTGATCCGAAAGGATACAAACTGCGCGCCGCTCAGGGACTTGAAGCAGGTGTGTCTTCTTGCTTTGTCGGGCTTTTAAAGCTGAGGTCAGCTGACTGTGAAAACAGCGGACTTCTTCATTACTGGCTACTGGATATGGAACAAGATTCTTGAGAATTTAGCAGCCATTGCCTACGTACGTATTGCGCCACTCAATGCTATAATTATCCTAACAAGAGCAGGACCCGAATATGATGCATACTGCCGCCTACGATTGGCGTCTCTCCTACATGGATCTAGAGCGTCGCGGTAAGTATTTTCCTACTTGACACTGAATGTGGTCACTGACTAAACGCCTCAAAAGATGGGTATTTCTCCAAACTCAAAACTATCATAGAAGAGAACAAGAATCGTCTGAATGAAAAGACTGTTTTGGTTAGCCACAGTATGGGCTCGCAAGTGATCTTTTATTTCTTCAAATGGGTCGAAGCGGATGGCATCGGCTTTGGTAACGGCGGTAAAAGCTGGGTCAACGACCACGTCCATGCATTTGTCGATATATCTGGATCATCTTTGGGCACGCCAAAGAGCATTGTCGCGTTACTGAGCGGTGAGATGAAAGATACCGTTCAATTGAACCCATTGGCAGTGTATGGCCTTGAAAAGTTCTTTTCCCGAGCCGAACGTGCACTGCTTTTGCGCTCGTTCCCCGGCATTGCAAGCATGCTGCCAAAGGGAGGCCAAAATGTATGGGGAAGTCTTTTGTCCGCGGTAGATGATGCGCAGGATCAGGCTGTTAGTTATGGAAATTTCATTCAATTCAGAAATACAATGTCGGAACTGTCTGCCAAAAATCTGACTGTGCCCGAAAGTATTGAGTACTTGTATACGCAGGCGCCTGAGTGGTTTAGAGATCGCGTGGAAGAGAATTACAGTCACGGACTCGCACGGACGAGAGTGGAAGTTGTGGCTAATGAGGTGGACCCGCGCAGATGGGTAAATCCGCTTGAAGTGGCTTTGCCTAATGCGCCAGATTTGCGAATTTTCTGTTTGTATGGCGTTGGCAAGTCTACTGAGCGGGCGTACGTATATCAGGAAGAGAAAGACAAAGAATTAGTGAAACTGAATGTGTCAATCGCGGCCGGAGGGATGGATGCGCCCGTAATTATGGGTGAAGGCGATGGTACGGTATCACTCATAACGCACGCAATATGCCACCGATGGCGAGATAAGGACAGCAAGTTTAATCCTGGCGGAAGCAAAGTCACGATTGTCGAAATGCAGCATGAGCCAGAGCGGTTCGACGTTCGTGGCGGACCAAAAACCGCGGATCATGTCGACATTCTGGGGCGGGCCGAGTTGAATGAGTTGGTGATCAAGGTTGCAGCAGGAAAAGGTGACGAGATTGAGGATCGCTTTGTGAGTAAATTGAAAGATTATGCTGCTCGTATTGATCTGGGCGAGAACTAGCCGATTATTTTTACTTTCATCGTTATCATTTACATTGCGATTGTATAATTAGCTTCTATGGCAATGAGTAATATTTAGCATATGTATGGACAGCATATTGGCCATTTCAAACGGATGTCAGTATACAAGTACTCAAAATAATTAATTTACTACAGTTACATGGCTACATTAATTTTTCCTCTAGAGCAAGTAATTGCCGTTGGCAGCTTGCACTATTGCAGTACTCCGCTTGGCATCAATAAACAGCTCCTCGGCCTCTTCTATATCAGCGACACCAATCTCTTGTCGTCCCTTTGCACGGGCCAGTATTCCGGCTGGCGACATCAACTGGAGTGCGTACCGTAGACTAGTGTTGACACCTTGTTCGGCGAGCTTGTCGAGCCCTTCGTCCGACATTGAGAGGCCCTCCGTGTTTTTGCGTTTCTCAACAATCAATCTGATTTCGTCCTTATTGTATGGAAGTGTGCGGACGATCAGTAGCCGATCGACAAGGTCTGGCGGGACTCCATGCGGCGCGACAATGTCCTCGGTTCCGCGAATGGTAGCCATTCCTCTGTTGGACGCCAAGACGACGACTGGCGAGATGGACGATTCCAGCGCCCGATTCAAATACGTGAAGCATTCAATATCGAGCATGTGTACTTCATCGATAAACAAAACGCCGGGGACTAATTCGGCCACGCCTTGGTCGATGTATTTGTTGACAACCTTATTGATCTCTTGTCGCAGTTTGTCTGTGATTTCAGTCTTTTTGGGTTTCATGAGCTGGCCCATCATAGACATGATATCTTGGCCGCCTTGTGGTCGCGCGTTGGCAATGTCGAGGTCATGTAATGTCACATCCTGAACGATCTCCTTCTTTTTGTGGACATCGCCTTTCGGTAAAGGCACGTACTCCTCCGCCTCCAAATCAAATTCGGTAGCATAAGCATCTGACCGGCCGACTCTCTTGACTGCGCCTGTATTAGCCTCGATATAAATGATATCACCAACTGCGACACGCTCTTTCTGGATTGATTCGTAGATGCTGGGGTCTAACCGCAGTTGCTTAGTGCCCTTGAACGACTTCAAGCCGACCACAACATGCGAGATGGTCTTGCCGTATCCACCCAACGGGTTCTCTGCCTCCTCGGGGGTCAACTCTGTAACCTCGCCCTCGTATACTTCTTTGGTTTCCTTGATCCTCAGTCCGATCGCACGACGGAAATTCTCCATTAACGCTTCTGTTTTCTTGACTTCTGTCGAAAAAATCTCGGATCCGGTGATCGGGCAAAAGGGAACTTTCGGACCAAGTTCTTGGGACATGGCGAGCGCGAGCGCGGTTTTGCCAGTGCCGGGACCGCCGGCCAGGAGGATTGCTCTGCCCGACATTTTTTTGGCTTTGATCATGTCGACAATGATACCACATGCCTTGGCTTTTCGTTAGCGAATAATCATTTTTGCAAGTAACTTGATACTTAAGGTATAATAAAATTTTTTGATTACCTCTCGGGCGTTCTGCTGGCCGATGAACCCACCATCCACGCGCGTTGCAAGACCGCGTTCGTCAAGACCGAGACCTTTGATATGGGTATGTGCTGCTGTCCGGTTATCCCGTGGAGAGCTCTTGATCTCATTTATTTTGACCATGGTAGAGGAGTATCGAAGTCAATCGTAATTAAAGGAGCGGCGCCGTTCCAATGGCCAGCAGATTTTGGTTGCGATTGAATAGGTTGGGCAGAAAAAAATAATTGGTTGATGACGAGAGATGAAAGGAGTGATCCAGAGTAATGTGAACGAAGGAAAATAGATGCTGCAATTTCGTGTGTTGTGGATTGTGTTTGGCTGCAGTTGGGTCGAGGGTCGATGTGAATTTATTTTGAGTTTCTGTGCCCGTGAAGTGAGAAGGGCAGACCAGGGACATCACGAAGCTGTCTTTATGCTGGTGCGCGAATATCAATTGGCCACGCATCTTATGCATAATACCTCGCTACGATCAATTTAGATATCATCGAGCGATCATCGAGGGATCGAAACAAGTCTAAAAGTACATATTCCAAACCAAAAATATATACAATCAACTATAATGGGACATTTGCCAAGACTTTTAAAGAAATCCGTAATTTTTTCTACCAGACCGCAGAGCACGCACAACGACAACAACAAAAAGAGAAACACAAGCGATTGTATATATAACCCATGAAAATGCCGATAGTAGTAAGATAGTAAATCACGAGGCATGTGGGACAAGAAACTTAGTCTTCGTGTCCATCGTCGTTGTCCTCGTCTTCATCGTCTTCGCCTTCGTCGTCGACGTCATCCTCGATGTCAACACCCTCGGCGTCACCTTCGATTTCGTCATCATCATCATCATCATCGTCGTCGTCTTCTTCATCAATGTCATCATCGTCTTCGCCGGCTTCTTCGTCTTCAGATTCGGACTCATCTTCATCTTCTCCAACAATGTATCCGGCGTCGTCAAGTACGACTTCCTCCTCGTCGCCTTCGACATACTCTATATCACTGTCAACCTGCTCTTCCTCGTCCTTCCAGCCTTCTTTGCGCATGTCAATCTGGGCACTCAGCATTTCGAGCCGTCCTTGCAATGCCAGTAACCGACTCAGGGTGCCCGCATTTCGAGACAGCGTACTTCTCAAATTGGTCAATGTGTTGACGAGACCAGGTAACCCAACCAGGTAACCACCATGCGCAACCATGATCCATCTAATCCAGACGGATAGCTGGGACGCACGTGAAGGCGTCCGGGCTATCCGCTCAGCCAATCTTTCCAACAAGGTCGAGCTCAACATTGGATCAAGTCGTATAAGTGTTTGCTTAATGACAGTGATATCCGTGAATGACAAACATGACTCGAGCAAAGCTTGATCGTTCGTTCGGAGTGCCTGCGTAAGAATGGTCGAAAGACTTCCTATTGTCGGCACAGGAGCAGCACCTGGTTTGCTTGTTTGTTCGCCGTCGACGTCTTTGTCTAGTTGTTGCTTTGACGGAGATTTACCGTTCATTTGTGGCTTTGACTTTGACTTGGTCTCGAGTGCGGTGACACGGTCAGCAAGAGTTATTTCCTCCTCGTTCTCTGAGTCGGACGCGTCAGAAGCCGCCGAGGCAGCGTCGGACGCTTCGAGCATGTCGACATCTTTGGGAGGCTCTGCTGAACGCACTTTTGATTCGCTGGCTTTGAACGGCTATTCAATCAGTATTCGGTTCACGGACTTTTAAAGGGGTTTAATATATAAAAAATCGAACATACCCGGACGCCAGTATTGTTCTTGTCCTTCGTCCTTACAATTGCAGGCTTCGGTTTCATTCTGCCCGCCGTGATTGATGTAGAATTATTAATGGAAGAGGAATTTTCTGGTAGTTATATGTGGAAAACGTGTGGAATCAAACAGCAGCGGCAGCGGATTCTTTCGGCGACATGTGACGACCGGGAATTATATGGATTATATCCAGAGGCTCTCACTCTCTCAATGATGGGTTGAAATAAATTTTCGATCAATAGTTTTCCCAAGCAAGTAGCGTTGGGAGAATGTCCCAAGCATGGAGCACAACCGCACAACACCGTGACGGATGCGCCATGGCTTTAAGTTTAATGTGGGCATACGGAGAAGAACCTTCTGGGTGGAAGCGTAGCACTCAAATCATATTCTCCCCCAATAACTGACAACTGCTCAAGGTCTGCATTACTCTTTGCCTATATTTCTTGCGATTCTTCTTAGTACTGTCAGTCAATACCAGTTCTGATTGCTTTTAACAAATTCGCTACGTGTGAATGGGATTCTGAGAGATGAAATGACCGTGGGATCGTCGGATAGGGGCAGGATTTAATCGTGCCTTCAAAGAGGTAGCAACTTGTGCTGGTGACTCGGGATCAGTGTCGCTTGGAGACAGTTAATTGTCGACAAATGTTGGGTGCGAATCTACACCAGCGCTCGCGATCTATACTGTGATCTTGATCTGTGTCGGGAAGTTGGAATACTGCTCGGGTTTTAACAGAGCTAGACATTTACGCATGCATGATCAAATTGATATATATACCTATCTCTGAGGAACTCACGGAGCAGCAGAGACCACCTTTCAGCCATGAGAGATCGGACGGTTTTGCTGAAGGCAGACCAAACAATACCATGCATGGGTTGTACTGGCAGAATACGTTGACCTTTGATGATGCTTTCTTGGAATTACTGCTATTTACTGATTATGGATCAAGTCGGAAATGGCAAGGCTTTTTTTGTCGGTTTCTTTTTGACGAGAATATGGGCACAGAGGACAGTGGATACTGGCCATAGCTGGCATGCGAGCTTTGCTCTTTGTTGTTATTCGTTATTGTTCGCCAATGCTTCTGGCACTTTCTCTGCCACAAGCCAAGCCAAACTGGTCATGTGACTCGCTTCCGGGTAAATTGTTGTTTGTTGTGTGCGCCGGATTGCTTGTCAGCGCGTGGGTGTCGTACTCTTCTTTTGTTTTTTTCGTGTCCGCATTCGGCGGCAGCAAGGAAGCGCGCCATGCCTGATCCGGCTAGCGCGGTCTAAGATTGCACAGAGTTGTCTGGGCCCTTGCGTTACTTTCTAAGCCCCGGGACAGCGCGTGCGCGCGCGGGACGACAGCTACGGTGGTGAGTTTGTGGCAGTGCACAGATGTGCTTGCTGACGGTGGCGAATTAGGACGACGAGTGGGTGCGGTTGGCCGGACAACGGGCGGGGCGGTGCGTAGGGCGGCGCGACATATTGCGCGGGCGGTGTGGCTGTGGCGCGGGCGCGAGCGTCGCTGGGTTTCGCCCGCTTCCTATTCCAATAAATTCACGCCCGCCCCCGGTCCCGTCCCAGGTTCGTTTCTCCCGCGTGTCCTGCACTCGTCCCCTAACCCTCATTCAGCTCGTCTATTCGTCTATTGCCCTTACCCTGTTCACCTCCTCTTCCTCATGGCCATAATGGACCCTTCGATCCTGCCGCAGCACGACAAGCCGGCCTCCTCTGTCGATGCGCTGTCGTCGACAACTCCAGTGTCGGATGTTCTAGAGTAAGTAGTTGGTTGTTTTATTACTCCTCCTCAGTCTGTTGTTGGCGACACCGCGATGCCCTTAATGCAACTGTCGTTCGTCGTCGTCAGCACATTTCAACCCAGTATTAAGTCGACAATGTCTCCTGTCAGTCAGTGTATAATAAATCTCAGTCACCTACTTTTTTGTTGTGTTGTGTGTCCATCATTTTATCAAACTTCCCGTCGGGTCGGGACTGCTAGTCCGTTCATGTTGTCGTCGTCGTCGTCGTCGTATCGTAGTATTTTTATCACCCGTCTTCCTGCTTCGACCGACAGTTGCATCGAGTCAAGTGTTGCGTTGGTCTTGGCTGAGAACATCTACCGCCAAATGATTATATCATAGTACATGTGTTGACTTTTTTTTGTCTCCAGGTCTGAGCAGGTCTTGCAATCCCGGAAAGAGAGCGAAGAGGACACAAAGAGTTCGGCCCCTTTATCGCCACCTATTCCTTCGCCGCCATTGCAACACCCCGAATATCCTGTCAATGCCGCATCCGAACCAGAGAAGCGCGAGCTAGTCGGCGGCGACGCCGACGAACCGCCTGCTAAACGGATCAAGTCCGACGACGAGCTCCCCGCTGCCCAAACTACTAATGAGCCAGTTACGCCGGTCGACTCTGGTCCAGCCGAGCTGGCAGCGCCGGCGGCGCCAGCACCCGGCCCAGCTGCTGTCTTCGACGGTCCGCCGCTTGCTAAACATCAGAACAAATTTGCTCTTTCTATGATACGGTCACTCAAGCGGCTAAAAGATGCCTATCCGTTCTTGGTTCCTGTCGATCCTGTCAAACTGAACGTCCCTGATTACTTCAAGATCATCGCCGTTCCGATGGATCTTTCGACGATGGAGAAAAAGCTTTCGTCAAGCCAGTATTCGACTGTTGACCAATTTGTTGCTGACTTTGACCTAATGATTGACAACTGCATAAAGTTCAACGGTGCAGAGTCGAAGATTGCAGAAATGGGCCGGAGCTTGAAGAGCTCGTTCGAGCGTCAACTGAAGCAGATGCCACCAGCTGAGTTAGTTAAACCAGAAAGTGGTCCTGGAAAGCGGAAGAAATCGCTCCCCAAGTCTGAATCGACAGAGTCATTTGCGCTCACACCCTCCGGTGTTCCCATCATCCGTCGTGACTCTGCGTCGCTCGACTCGACCGGCCGTCCCAAGCGTGAGATTCATCCGCCAAAGCCAAGGGACTTGCCGTACGCGGAATCCAAACCCCGCCGCAAGAAATACGCTGCCGAGCTGAAATTTTGTCAGACCGTACTCAAGGAATTGACAAGTAAAAAGCACGAGAGCTTTTCGTTCCCGTTTTTGCAACCTGTCGACCCGGTTGCGTTGAATTGCCCGAGCTACTTCAAGGTCATTAAGAAGCCCATGGATATCTCCACGATTCAGCATAAACTTAACACAAATCAGTATGAATCTGGGGCCGAATTTGAGGAAGATATCAGGTTGATGTTTAGAAATTGTTACAAGTTTAATCCGGAAGGGTCACCTGTTAATGTAATGGGTCACCGACTGGAGGCTGTCTTTGATAAGAAGTGGGAGGAGAAGCCTGCACCACCGCCACCTAGCGACAAGAGAACGTCCGACTCTGCTGACGAGAGCGACTATAGCGAAGAAGAAAGTGACGAGGAGGAGGAAGATCCGAGCGATAAGACCATTTCATATTTGGAACAGCAGCTACTGGCCATGCAGAATCAGCTCAGTGTGATGAAGAAGTTAAAGAAGGATAGCAGCAAAAAGAAGAAGAAGGAGAAGGTTAGCAAGAAATCTGCTCCAAGGAAGAGAAAGAGCAGCACGGGACAGGCTAACGCGCCACTGCCGCACGTGTCTTATGACATGAAGAAGGAGTTATCGGAGAAGATCACCACCCTTTCAGGCCAGAAGCTGACACACGTCGTCAAGATGATTCACGACTCAATGCCTCATCTGAAGAAGGTAATGTTGCTATTAACTTTTTGAGATTTGTCTCCATAACAGGTCCTAACCTTAATCTAGGCTGGTCAGGAGGAAATCGAACTTGATGTCGATCAGCTCGACCCCGTCACACTTATGAAGCTCTACACCTATGTCACTAAGAACTCGCCCTATAGTACTGTGAACACGACCGCGGTTGCTCCTGCATCCAAGTCAAAAAAGAAAAAGGAGGAACAAAAGAAGCAGATCGCGCAGTTGGAGAAGCAGATAAAATCGTTCCAGAAAGGAGACGAATCCTCGTCAGAAGAGAGTTCGTCTGAGGAAGATAGTGATGAGAGCGAGAGTAGTGAAGAGGAATAAATTCCAGAACTTGGATATGCTGGGGAATCAAAAAAGAAACGTTTTATTAATACCAGGTTGCCTTTATTCACTGTTATCATTAAAAGAAAGGTCAAGTGTTACTATCATTATAGTATTATTATTATTGTAAATTATTTATCTTTTATCACACCTTTATTTCTACTGTATATTGGCTTGTGTTTTCGTTTATGTAACACGTTGGTTTTCTTGCTTTGTTGGGTGTATGGGATTTTACTTACAGTATGCCGGCGGGGGTTATTTATGTACGATAGTGTAGTTATAGTCAGAATCGATGATATCAGATATCCATTGCGATTCTATTCATAGCAATTTAAGCCGACGTAAATATCGATTCAATTATTGCGACAACGGCGTTGATAAAATAAGGTTTGAGTTCCTGGGCATCCATATTCACTGCACCCATCGTGGCTACCTATTACATGTTTTAACCAGCACGTTTTATCTCGCAGGACCATGACATCACAACCATCAACACCCCGTCTGCCGCCACCGACATCATTACCTCAAGCAACGACGAGTACAAGTGTAAACGACGCGGTCGCGGCCGTGGCCGAGGCGGAGGAGGAGGACGAATACATTGACTATGCGCTCTTCACGTCGCCTGACTTTGCGCCCATCGCGTTCTGCAATTCGCTAGTGCTTGCCACCACGACGGCGGCTGATACCGAAATCGACTTGGCACCGGCGGAGCAACGGGTCATGTTTGATCTTGAAGAGATTGAGAAGTTGCTGCTTAAAGAGGCATGATTCTGTTCTTTTGCGCGATTTTGACAGGCGGGCTGACCTAATACTATTAAAGACCACGCAGAATCATTCGACACTGCTTCCACACGCGGCGAAAATTAATCAAGTGTCAAATATCTTAAATTCGACAAAATCATCCCTCTCGTCCGTCACGACATCATTTCAACGACTCGAGAACGCGGTCTTGAAACCATACAACGTTGCCTTGCCGATATACACGGCCTTGACAAAGCTGCACGCGACCGCAAACTTGCTGAGATCGGTGACGTGGTTCATGTACCTCGTCAGGCAATTCCAAGCCGTCCAAACCCAATTGGCCCAGCTTAAACTGTCGTCGTCGCCATCTTCGACCACCACGACTGTCGGCAGCACAGGCACCGGCGCGACAACGACAACGACAACGATTATCGAGGCAAGGCCGAATGATGCAGACAGATTGAGCGTGCGGGCGGCAAGAAACTTCGCCGAGATTAATCGTCATTTGGCAAATTTCCCGCGCTTGCGAAGCGTTCGGGTCGTCACAGAGATCGAAAATGGCGTTGTTAACGTTAATCGCAAGTAGGAAAACAGAAGAAAGTTGGCAATCTTATTTGGGGTTTTGGTAAAAACCAAAAATGGCGTTTATTGGTTTGTTGTTGTTTTTTTGATTAATGCGCAATGGTTAATTAGAGAATATACATATGATTTATTAAATTAAAAGGCAGTAACTTATATCAACCAAACGCCGGATTTCTGCTATACAAAAAATTTAACAGACCTTGTACACCAAACCTATTATCTACAAACTCGAATAAAATCTTTCAAATCCCTCCCCACATGTTCTCATGATAAAAGAAAGAGAAATATTATGATATTACAAAAAAATGAACTTGAATATGCAAGCAAAAAAAAAACTTTTGTATATGTAAATTCCCACCAATATTTGCACGCCTTCGTTAACCAAAACTTATTTTTGTTTCGGTAAAAAAGACGTAAAAAAAAAAAAAAAAATTTCAAAACCCCATTTCCCTATGCATAACATTGATGACTTTTTTTCGTCTCGCAACGACATCTTCGACCCGGACTTGTTGTCGCAATGAATCAATCAGCCGGATGAGACCCTCGATACCGATGGAATGTGACGCCATATCCTTCATGTATGAGTACACCTCGGCCGCAGAACTCAATTGCATAAGGTTCTTTGTCGAGATGCGGAATAGCGCAAGTGCGACCCTAAACAGATATCTAAAATATCCCAATGTTAGTTTTTTAAACGTCTTTCGGCCCAGTTGACAACCTAAAGAAAAAATTCACTTACACTTCACCTTCGACACACATAAACACGTCCCATACACGGAACAATATTTCTGCCGTTAAACAGTCCGTGAAAACAGATAAAAACCAGTTAAACGTAATGGCTTCTATATCAACACCGAGTGTCCGGACAAGGTGGTCATACAGCTTTGGTTGCAACTCCTTCAAATATTCTTTCAGAACCCGCTGATCTGCTCGCGACGTCAAGAGTGGCGGGTCAAAGTAACCGGATGGGAGAATATTCTCAAGGAGCGCCACGAAGGACCAGAATGCTGCTTCTTCGGTTGCATGGGTCAGTAAGAGAGTTGCCGCGATCATGTTCACTGTTACAAGTCAGTACAGAAATTTTGACACAACGTCCGACAAAAATTTGGGGTATCCGTACTCCCTTGACAATATCCAATCTTGGGATTCCGCTTGCTAAATGCCACCAATACCCTTCGCAATTTACCTACACCAGGGCCTTTGCCTCCGAAAAACACATTACTAGGCATCGTGCGATACAAGTCAAGCTCAATCTGAGATAATGCCTCCGGGTCATGCTCGCCATGTACAAGTTCCTCATACACTCCGGGAACCTTCAAACCATCGGCTCCACAACACTCGCTCCAGATCTTTGACCGGTAAACGACGGGAATGCCCCCGAGAACAAGAGCTTTGAATTCCTTGAACCGAGACTGCTTATTCTGAAGCAGAATCCGTCCCTGTACACCGAAAAGTTCGCCGTGTTCGATCGCGACCGGCGCATCTTCGGATCCATCAGCATTGATCTTGCGTAAGAACTCATCCCAGCGGGATTTCTGGACACGCTGCAAAGAGTCGTGCAGGTCCGTGAGCTGATCCAACAGTGACTTTACCGATTCCAACGTGTCTTTCTCACTTGGTTCGGTTTCGGTTTCGGTTGATGGTGTGCGTGACCCCAGAAAAGCTGGTCGATTTACCATCCTGCCGATCGGAATTCTCAATGATGGAATCGGCAGTCCTTGTCCGAATAGCGACTCTTCTTTTTCGTCTGATATGCTCGCCTGCGGCTCGGGTTTGGCAATCATATCGTCAGCGTGATCAAAAAGGAAGTCGAGACTGTCCAAATCAAGTAGCCGCGACCCAACACTGCTTTCGACCAGGGGAAGCACCGGTCTGTGTTGTCTGTCGTAAATAAACCCGAACCTGTCTGTCAGGAGAAATGTGTCTTCGGATCGATAATGGTCGTTCCAGCTTTGAAGGAGAGTCGGGGGTTGCATGCTCTGCGGCACTATATCGCCTAGTTCGACCGGGCCATGGCCGCTACTCGATGAGGTATGTTGGTGTGAGCTCGAGGAGCCATCTTTCACGGAATTGGGTAACCACTCAGGTACGCTCTGACTCAAACCCGGGTAGATCGACGCAACAGAACCCGATCGCAATCGATTGCGCAATATCATTAACTTTGATTCAAAGCTATCGCGAAAGTTTCGCGGCTGCTTCTCATCGATGATCTCATACTCCTCTTCGTCATCGTCATCGACCTCATCCTCAGTTTTCATCTTCTCAGCAGGCGCCAAATTCCTACCGACCAATCCCGCCATTGACCGTGGAGAGTCGACATCGTACTGGAATTGAACCGCACTCTTGAATGATCTTGAACTGGCAAGCCCATCCGAGCTGCTGCTGTCCATTTCGTCAGTATCATCACTGTCTTCTCCTTCTGCGGTATTAGCTATTGGAGCCTCATGTTCGGCGTCTTCTCGTTCTGGTGCCAGTATTTGCTGCTGCTTGCGCCTAGTAACTCCCTTAACCGAAACTTCAGTAGTAGCCTTGAAGTAGTTATTCACGTTGTTACGTATACTAGATTTAGATGCAAACGTAGACATAACCGGCGGTAGACTACCTTCGTCCTCGAAAAGCGGTACCGCGAATGCGCGCCGGTTACGTCTAGCCGTGGGGTCAGAATGCGTGGATGCGGAGGATGAGGCGACTTGTTCGTACTCTAGGGACTGTGATGAAGCTGTCATCAAGTCCGGCTTGGCGATCTCCGCTGATGTTAGATCATCCTCAGATTCGGACTTCCAGAAAAATGGCAGTTTGAATGTAGACTTTGTCTTGCGAATCGTGCGACTATCCGGCCCTTGAGGAGCCTGCGGCTGCAGTAGGTCTTGTTGCTGATTGTGGGTCTTGAATGCTGCGCGGCGGAACGATATCGTCCCGAGCACCCCTGCGCTATTATCATGCATGTCCTCCTGTGACGAGCCCGAGAGCAGACCATCTACAGTCTCAGAGGTACCGTCATTATTGCGACTACCTATCTCGCTATTCCCCGTCTGATGCACAAGACTCTCATCGCTACCGGCCACAACATCGTCCAGACTTTCGTGACTGAGCTCAATCTCGACGTCTCTTAGACGCTCGTAAATCTCGTCGTCGCCGACACCACTCTGCCGAAGCAAGTCACTTAAAGCCTTCATCTTCTCGTCATGCATGCGTAACAGGTAGCTGACCTCCTTTTCACGCAAAGCTAAATCCCTAGCCAATTGTCGCACTACGCCAAGCACGCTGTATCGGTCCAGAAGGGCCTGCACGACTGCGTCGGAACTTGTGTGCAAGTTTGCCGGGATTACCACAGCTTCGGTCGAATTTCTCTGTGAGGAGCCGGCGCTCGGCAGCGACGACTCGTCCGGCACCGTCGACAAGGACGACGGAGTTGCTGTCGAGGAAAGAGACGGCGGAGACGGCGGAGAGGACGGGCGGAGGATGTCACGGAATATCGAGTACGGTGAGTCAAGGAATTCTGACGACTCGACCGTGTCGGGGACTTGTTTGGCATGAAACTCGCTCCTTTCCACCGTTGCGTGCTGTTCCTGTTCCTGTTCCTGCTCCTGCTGTTGTTGGCGCAGGCCCGCTCCTGCGCCGTAGACAGAAGTCATATTAGCTATGCCGTGGCGAGTAGCTTGCTATTCAAGACAATATACGCGTGACTGCCGGGGTATGAAGAACAAAAATAAATCAGAATGTCGAATGCATGCGAGGAGCGGCAGTAGCCAGCGATGGAGTTCGTTGAACGGCAACCGACGCTACGATGCAGAATGGTTATCGACGAAGTTTATTAGAGTTTGCGCTACTGCAACAAGCAAAGGCGAGTCCGAGTTTGGTACTAAATGTTAGAGTTTTTGACGCAATCAGTTTCGCCGGCATCCGCTTAGTCTTGAAACTTTAGCTCACTCGCGCGTATAAACCTTGGTCCTGCTGTTAACAAATACCGCGACTACGTCGCTGCATATATGCCACTTTCGTGCAATATCGTGGACTGCGTGGGGTACGGTTACTTATCGCGTCATCGCCGCGGCGGCGCCGGCAAACCGGTTACTATCTGGATTTACCTCCGCTATAACTATATGGTTTGTTTTTCCATTGGGACTTTGTTGTCAGGAGAATGTTCCCTAACATCTTTATCCAAATAGATGTTCCAAGGAACGGTGTTTAGTTTTAACTCCTAATATTTTGTAGTATTCCCTATGGCTGCATGTTTGTATTGCGTGAGCATTCTCTATACCCTTATGTTCCTAGCTCTTATTGTCTACGTCTTTAATATATTAAAAGTACAGCTTCTCGAGGCTGTGCGTTGTTGCTTGCGACCCATGCGAGCGCGTAACCACCAGACATTTTTGTTGTATTTCTTGCTTTATGGTCTGGTCGGCCGTCCAAGCGGCAACAATTTTTAGCGATTGCTACTTTCTACTATTTATTGGTCACTACCTGTTAGTACAACCGCCGCCTGTTGCCAGTAATTGAGCTGCGTTTCACATATCCCGATTTATTGTCAAATCTTATCCAGTACAAGCCTATTGATATGGCTCGCATGCGCCTACGTGTTTCTCACAGCCTCAACTTCTTTGCGTTCTACGGCCTACAATATTCGAGACTTCAATAAGTTAGCTGGGGCCAAGCCATGTGTTTGCAGGTAGTGATCCCGTCGCGGTTGGGCGTTCAACATTATACTCTATATCCTCTACAGGAAGAATATGAGTTAGCTTCAATTTGCCTTTCTTTGGATCCATCCAGAAATGGGACTTAATAAGTTGGCCCAATCTTAGCTGTCACTATTTTCGGGTAACATGACCACTACCTGCTGCCGACGTTTCTTGTTATTCTCAAAAACAAGACCGCACGATATTATTCTTGTTCCATGCTCTGAATTGTTACCTCTAACCTTATGCTCTCATTTCGTGGGCAAAAGTATATGGAAGAAGTTGTAATAAAAGTAATAAAAGGCGGAGTCTAAAGACTGTTCTTTAGTTCCACTCTCATCCACACTAGATTCGCGTTACCCGAAGCTAATGGCCGAAGCTGATTTATGTCCTGGAGGGTTTTCCCTGCACCTTTGTCCAAATGGAGTTCCTTTAATCGAGTAGGCTGAGTACTCGAATGTGGGCATCTGAGGGGGAACTGTGCAGGTTTTTACCTCCGGGAATTTTGTTTTTTTTTCCCACTGGGTTTTTTGTATTTCCCGGAGGTTTTTCCCTGCACCTTTGTCCAAATGGATGTTCCATTTTATTGATGTACATAGACGTGGATTGTACATTTATAAGAGGGTTGGTTACTTGTAGCTGCCCGCTGAGGCTTGCCTCCTTGCCTTCTGGTGTGGCCAGAATGTGCATGCAAGACGCCATCGGAACTCGGTATTTTGTACGCAAGTTCAAAATATTCCGGGGTGGGCGGCTGATGTGCAGTCTAACAACGCAAGAGGGGCACTAATGTGAGAATTCCTAATGTGAGAATCCCCAACTCGTCTATTGTATGATATAGGTTACCAGCCATCGTAGGACGTAGGCAAAATAGAGAAAATTGCATCGTAGGATTGGCGTCCTAGTAAAAGAGTTGTACTAAGGAGCCTAGATTATCAGATCAGTTGGAAGAGAGTCGTCATCTTGTCAACAAGAAGATGGTCCCAATCCCTCGGATTTTGCTCGCAACACGAGACACACACCATTCATCAAACACGTTTGCTACACTTCTCAAAGGTCGTCGCCAATTATTCCTCTAATTTTTGTTGTAGCCTCGACAACAAGAGACACGTATATATGACTCGAAAGGATGTCTCTCCGTCCGCGGCCTGAAAGCGCTGCAGAGGTAGGATTATTGTCCGAGGCCGATAAACGGCGACTCAGGACGACGAAGTATCCACCCGAATTTGATGAGGTAGTTGATTTGAGTAGGGTTAATTTTCCCGTGATTAAGACATGGATCGCGAACGAGGTATGTAGTCCAGGCGAGAAAGAGAAGTACGTGAATTATGGATGCTAAAACGAGTCTTCTTGAAGATATCAGAAATAGTTGGCGGTGACGATATCGTCACAGAATACACAGTCTCGCTATTTGAACAAGACAACAAGGTACGCAATTCGACATTTAGCACGTTGCCAAACACAAACAGCCCCCCAGTTAACAACCTTCTTCCCACAGCCACATATCAAAGCGATTCAGATCCAGCTCGAAGGATTTCTTCCTTCATCCGAAATTGCTGCCAAATTTTGCAAAGACCTCTGGAACTTGTTACTCAAGGCGCAGGACTCGCCATCGGGAATTCCCGCGCAATTGATTGAACAGAAGAAGGTTGAGGTCCAACAAGCTCTCAATCGGAGGTCGGCGCTCGAGGAGCGGAGAAAAGCGGACGAGGAGCGTGCTGCAAAGCTAGATGACATCCGGCAGCGGGAACGGAAGGAACGGGACGAGAGACGAAGACGAGAGGACGGGAGACGAGACCGTAATGAGAGAACGAGGACACACGAGGGTGATATTGTCTCCAAGAATCCCCCTGACGCCCATAGACCCAGGTCGCCTTATTCTGATGAGAGACGAACCGAGTTGTCCCGTCGCGACCGAACTAGGAGGCTGGATGATGGCAGCCCCGAACGAGGCTACCGACGCGAACGAGTGCGAGCTGACAGTCGCGAAAGGCGACGCGACCGTGACTATGCTGATGACCGCCGTAGCCGGGACTATAGTCCAGAACGCGGTTACAGTCGAGACGACGGCAGGGTCGAGCGACGCAGAGATCCCAGTCGCGATCGTGGCGATGACACAAATCATCAATATCGAGACCAAAGTCGAGACCGCAGGAGTCCGGATCGCCATAGGGAACGGCGACGACGACGAGAGCGAAGTGTAGAACGAAGCAGAGAGCGAAGCAGAGAGCGAAGCAGAGAGCGCAGTCGTGACAGACGATATAGCAGTGACCATCCTGGGCAGGACAGAGGTCACTCCCCTAGTCTGGAACGTCGACGCAGAAATTCAAGGGACTACGAACTGGATTATGAACGTCAGCGAGAGCGTGCAATGTCGCCCGGTCGAGCTCAGCGTCGACTCGAACGGGAGCGAGAGTTTCAAGAACGTCTTTCTAAACGACACCGCTACGAAGACAGACCTTGATTGAACCAGGTATGGATTGTCTATATAGTCTGTAAGATAGTAATAGGATGCTACAAAATGCTCGATGTACAAATGTGTATAATTCTATGCAAGCTCATAGTAGTTTTCTGTCTGGACCTCAAACTCCGAATCGAGCAGATTATTCGTTGACTGCCATGCTGGCGTGCTATCTGAAAGGACGGTGAATGTGTGATCTCCGGTTGCTGCAGCCGCGTCGGCCGCCAACCTATCATATATGGCACCCGCGATTAGCTCAATTCCGGACGACTCGGTGCCGCGCATGAGAACTATGTCTGCTGTAGGCTTGGTCTGGGGACTGTTAGTGCATGGCGATTCTGATTGCATAATATGTGTGAGCCTTACCGCCTGTATGTACCGTTCCATTGCAGGCTTACTGTAGAGAAGATACTTTGGAGAACTTCGTTAGTATAATGCTCCCACATAAAGTATGACTGTTACTTACATTATCCAATACTTCCTGTAATGAAAGCCCTCGTTCTGTAGTATCTCTGATAACTGTGCCAGTTAGACTCCCCCAGACAGGGTACAGCTAATAATGCACTGCTCTTACTTCGCCTCGACAATCGCGTGTCCGCGTCTAGGTCAATGTATATCCTAATTGTTCCCAATCGTTTCAAAGTGTCTTCGTATAGAGTGTAATGACCTTCTACTAAAAGGACTTCGGTTGCTTCGGACGTTATGGCGGAAGCAATTGCAACGAAATCGTATGAATCTGCTACATTTTTAGCCACCCTCTGACTAGACTAACCAAGCAAGACATTAGGCAACGTACCTGGTCCTTCGGGATTCGCATTATTTGGAATATTCGTCTTCTTGAAATAGTCCAGACTCAGAACCTTTACGTCTGTGACTTTCCAAGATTGAAGCCTGCTAACAATGGCCTTGCACACTGATTTCTGCGATAACGTTAACGTTACGTAGACCACCACAAGAAAAGAAACTAAGAAACAATTTAACAATTACCTTTCCAGCAGCCTGACCGCCGCCTATTAGGGCGACTATCCTAGGTGCCATTGAAGTCTGGACCGCCAGTAGCCGAGCAGTGTCGAGATGGGTGGTCGAGCGCGGCTAATCTATAAGGTTCAAATTCGAAGATGGGATGTTGCAACCGCGTTCTGTTGATCTTAGTAGTAACCTGCCAACACGTTGAACCCACAACATAGTCACCGGTCGGAGCCATGATATGACACATTGCTTGATTTCTACAATTTACGAATATTAATGGATTCGAGAACTTGGGCGGTCGTTCTTGCCGCTGCTGTCTTGAGACTGTCTTTAAGTTCGCTATTTCCAGTACTACATTCTGTGCTAGGCCAGCATGTGGAAGTCACGACTTCCATGACGTCTTTTAAACAGTGTATGCACATTAATACGTTGAAGATACATACCGTGAATGCTTACGGCTAGGCAATCAGTGAAGGAAGGACTGCACTTGTACGAGATCGGGATCTCTCCTTACGATGGAGGGGTGTATCACCAGGTAACCAACGTTCTTACGGATTACCAGCTCTGCCTGACTAGAGAGTCCGACTAACGAATTTAGGCTCCTATATTCCTGCTCTTGTTCAAATTTCTGGGCAAATTTGGTTCTACTGCCCCCAATAGTCTTGTCATCAATGGATTATATATTTTTGCCGACGTGCTCACATCATACTTCCTGTGTGCGATATCGAAGTCGCCCAGTCTCGCTAATACAGACCAATTAGCCAGCTGGGTCATTGCGTCAATGTAATAGCCACCCAATTATGCATGAATTTTTGTACTGAATTTTTGGACCAAATAGTTATCTGTTCAATCCGTTGGTCATCACTACAAACATCACGAGGTCAACTGCTGTGCTTTCAAATGCGGCCATGATTGGATCTATTGCATATGCGTGTTATAGTGAGTCAAATTAATACAATCAAAAAATAGAAGAAATTCGCTTTTAAAGTTGCATGCTAATATAGTTTGGTGCAGATAGAAACCTCCTCTCGGCCATGTTTCTAGCTTTGGCATCGCACATGAACATTTATACAGTCTACCTTGTCCCACCGTTTCTGTTACTGTGGACGTCACGGAAGGGCTCTGGTATGGCATCGGGCGCTATGTACCTTTTGCTTTATGTTGCTTTGTCGGCCGGCCTTGCAGCAATTGGTTATTTTATGACTGGATCAATGCAGTATCTCTCTGCTACCTATGGTTCCTTGTATGCACTTTGTTCTCTTACAGGCCTCACTGCGACGTGTCGTATCTAACGAGTCGTTTTCAGATTATTTTTTGAGGATTTGACGCCTAATATGGGATTATGGTGGTATTTCTTCATGGAGATGTTTGACTTCTTCAGACCCCTTTTTACCTATATTTTCCATCTGTATTCATTGATATACGTTCTTCCCATTACATTTCGGTTACAGTAAGTCACGTTTGTCCTTCAGATATTATTGGCCACTAATAGAGATGTTTCAAGTAATTATCCCTTAATAGCCATTACTTGCATTGTGGGAATTACGACGCTGTCCAAGTCATATCCAGAATTAGGAGATCTCGGCGTGTACGTATCGCTTCTAACACTATCCAGGTTCATCTTTGCAAGTATGAAATTTAGTCTTTGACATTTAAATGACGCACGTCATACTAACGCAGTGCAATGGCAGATGTGCGATACATACTCGTGGCAACGCTGGTAATCATTCATGCTCTAGTTCTTGCACCGAGCTTCTATCACCTGTGGATATATCTCGGATCCGGCAATGCTAATTTCTTCTATGCGATCACGTTGGTTTATACAATTGGCTTGACCATCATTGTCACGGATACACTTCGTGCGACGTTGGTAATTGAATTCACCGGTGGGAAAGATCCATCAAAAGCGGTGGTACAAACTTAAGGTGATAGAAGAATGCCAAATTTCTCCGGTGTAAATACTGTGTGAGTAAATGTATGATACAATGGAGATTGTCGACAATAAGAGTGCTATAGGAGCGACTTGCCAAGGATGTAGTAAGATGGTTGTTTGACAATTCCATTGCGTAGATGCTTGGCTTGCGGTGAATGCTCGACAGGCGTGTAGCTGCAGTTTCAATGATCAGTTGGTATTCTGTGCAAGAGATCCAAAGCATGTGAAAGCATACCCGAGACTCCGGTAGAAATACTGTGCAGGATTGGAAGAGAAGACCGTGAGCATCGATTTCGGCACACCGGCTTGCACAGCTATGTCTTCCATTATATTCAGCAACGCCTTACCCAACCCCCGACCACGTAAACTTTCCGGCAGTTGTAGTTCGTAGCTATACAAAACGAAGTTAAACAATCGCGGCGTTTACAATAATTTTTGTTTCAAATCATGCATACCAGTAGACAACAACTTCACCTTCTTCGACTGTCATCATGAAACTTAAGAATCCCTCAATGGCAGTCTTTGACTTTAATAGGATGTATATCAACCCATTCTCTTTCATCTCTGCCATCTTTTTTTTGGACGACCAGCCCAAAGTCGAGTTCTTATACCTTTTTCAAAGGCGCAAGTAAGCTTTTGGCTGGTGACATCGAATAACTGCGTTGTTGAAATGACTTACATGTTCATAAGATTGCTTTTTACAAGTTCAAAGCAAGCTGTAAATTCTTCAGGCGACAGATCATCCCACCTCCGCATACACAACTCAAATGTGATATCCGCATTTGTACCGCCTTCAGGAAACCGAAGGGCAGTCGCGTAAAGGTCTCGTAACTGCTCACTTGATAGAGACGCGAATGCTGAGACGATTCTTTCTTGGTCCTGTGTCATTTCGCAGCAAAACTCGCAAACTTATTGAAGAAGAAGGATTTGATTGTGTAATAGATGAGAAATCTTTAGCAGATAGCGACAATACAATTAATTACCAGACAGTGAAGTACTTCTTGGACCGCTGCTGTTCATTTCGCACGGCTTGCGGCTGAGTTGGGATGGCACCCCTGAGCAAATAAAGTTTACATGGAAAGTGTCAGTAATGGATCTGCATTTCAGGATACAAAGCTTCATATGTTGACGCGATTATGGCTAATTCAGCTGTTGGACTGGGTTATGGAAGCACTGTGACTCTGGCCACTAATCAGTTGTCATCGATGACGTCTGGCTACTCTTTATCAGAATTTTCGAAGCGACACATTTCACTTTCAGCTACCTTGAGAATCTTGCGTCTATTAATCATTTGGAACCACTCAGCTTGGAGAACTGAGATTTTGACTGCCCTCATTCGTGCACATCCTTAATGTCGGAAACATCGCCAAGTACGGCCTCTGGAACTGAACCGCCGCTCTCGTCCGCCGACAAAGCCCGTCTTCGCCGCGAACGACGAGAAGCAAAGATCCTCGCCGGTGGGACTGACAGGTTGAACAAGATCACCAACGTCGCTCACAACACAACCACTCCTTACAAACAGCATGTGGTCCCTCAGATGATGGTGGACGATCCGCCAGAACTTGCACCAGATCTCGCATCTCCGACAACGCTGTCAAATCGAGCAGGATTGGAGCGACTTGACACATCGTCAGCTCTTCCAGAGAACCCAATTTTGAAGTTACTTGCTGCCGGCCGGCAGCAAGTCGTCGGCGTGGAAGGCGGTTCTGGCGCACACACTCCGGACGCGGGCTTTGAAGAATTCATGAAGCAATCAGTCTTAGGAAACAATACAGGCGATGGATCTGATTTTGATTTGCTTTCAGCAATGATGAATATGGCTCGCTCCTCAGACGGTTCCCAGGCTCCGGGATCGCCTACGTCTCCGACGGCGTCCAGCAACGCGGGCAGTACGCCGTCCAACAATGTACATTTACAGCCAGATCATAATCGACACTGGCGGAGTGTGCACGCAGTGTCAATTATCCTGCTTGCTCTATTCTCGGTGATTACGCTTGACTTGAAAGGATCACAAATCTCGCGAGTCGAGAGCCTAGGAAATGAAAACGGCGCTGTGATTTGGTATTTTGCCACTATTGAGCTGCTGCTACAGTCTACTCGGTTTTTGATCGAGAAGGTTAGTAGGCGATTTCATTTTTTTATTGCTATGAAGGTTTTAAATGGCGTTCTCAATGCTAAACCTACTGTAGGGCCGTTCGCCTTCCAAGTCGATATTCACAAAAGTGGCAGGCTATATACCCCCACCGTATTCATCGTATTTGCTACTCGCTGCTCGTTACACGCACATAGTCACGAATATCATCCAAGACTTTTGCTTGCTTGTCTTTCTGCTAGGTATCAACGCATGGTGGCAGGGTATCTAAGTTATGATGCGGGTATGAGGGAATGAAACGCAAGAGACGACAGAAACTGCGCGTGTACCATGTTAGTGGCAGTGGGTTAAGTGATGTATATACGGGTTGATTTGTCAATATTTTGCACTACCTTTAATCGACAGTATTATCAACGCTACAAAACGATGGCTACGTACTAAATGACTATCGTGTGCTGGGTTCGCACCGGAGTCCTCCCATCTGCTCTCTACATAATCACGTCTAGCATATGCGTATTCGTTTCGTAGGAGTCAGTACTGGACCTGCAAATTGTTGGTCGTCGTAGATGTGGAGCAGAAAGAGGGCAAGGGTTTCACTGGTGGTGACGCAGGCTCGCACTTTGCCGATATTATTGATTTCGTCTTGCCGACTAATTCCAAGGCACACAGGCACCTCATTACTTGCTACGGTAGGCTCAGTTTTGCTACCTATTTTTCGCACATATTCCTGCAGATTAATAAAGGGACCTTCTTGAAGAGATAGAAAAGTTGTCAGAGCCGTGTATCTTTGACCTGCGGACGACAGCAACGCACGATTTCGTAGGGGAGCTATAGGAGTTTGCCTTTTATATTAATCTCGTTTATCGCGCAAATTCAATTTTAGCATCGCATATCATTTACGTGGTCAGAGACATGTGGTCATATTTATTCGGAGGAAGTTCGGCTGCACAGAAAGATGCGCCGAAAAAGGCAATCATAGCACTTCGTCAACAGCTTGAGATGTTGGCCAAAAAGGAGAAACATACAGAACAGAAGATAGCAGAGCAGGAAGCACTGGCGCGGAAAAATGTGAATACAAATAAACTGAGTATGTACCTTTTTTTGTCCTACCGGATGCGGTGAAGCGACTAAGCCGAAAGGCTATGTTACCGTCAGCTGTGATGAATTATTGAACGATAAGGATTACTGACACTTGGGTCTTCTCGCTATAGTCGCAAAGAATGCGCTTAAACGCAAGAAAATGTTTGAGGCCGAGCTAGAACGTGTACAGGGCCAAATTGCCACGCTAGAGTCACAGTCGAATGCTATCGAGTCAGCCAACATCAACTTCGAAACTATGAAGGTCATGCAGGCTGGCGCAAAGGCAATGAAGCAAATTCACGGCAACATGAACATCGACAAGGTTGACGCGACAATGGACGAGATCCGTGAACAGGTCGCGCTGTCTGACGAAATTGGCGAGGCTATCTCACGGCCTCTGGGCGAAACTGTTGACGAGGACGAATTGGAGGATGAGTTGGAGGCGCTGCAACAGGAGGAGTTGGATGCCAAGATGCTGAACGCTGGCCGGGTGCCGAGTGCGAAATTGCCTGAGCTGGCCACGCCGACCAGGGTCGAAGCTGAGGAAGAAGCAGAGGACGAGGAAGAGGAGCTTAGAAAGCTGCAGCGGGAGATGGCGGTTTAATATATCTACAGCTTAGTTTTACTTCAAATCTCTCTTTTCATGCGGCTTACAAGGTTGGGAGTTTTTTGAGGTTTTGTTTAGCTTAATTTCTTGCGCTTGTTGAGGTTGTTGTTGGTTTGTACATTTGCGTTTTCATTTGTACTGGTATAATCGTAGTTACCATCATAGCCGTGTCTTTCGATTTACAGTTTCCAGATGCAGATTGAGTTTTGCATACATTGTCAAGTTCACAGTTAATATTATATGTGCAGGTGCACAAGTTTTAATTAAATCTGACGGGGCCATCGTAAAAATATGTACAAGCAGTATTCACGGGTATGCATAAATGCATTGACTGCAAATTAATCCTCATCGAGGACTTGTTGGAGGTACCTAAGACCACGTTGTTAGACAATTACCATTAACTACCCATTCAACTGGTACTAACCTGTCCCTCTCATCTAAGCGACTATTTCGCAATCGCGTTTTCATAACCTTGAACTTGATTTCGGCAGCTGACCACCATTCATCAGCCACGTGCGGTCCTTCAAGATCTATTTCCTCGGCCACACGCCTCCAGAGTGCGGCATATTGAAGATACCGCTGCCGAATATCCTTGGCATCGTCGTAGCGATCAAAGTCGAAGAACTCACCGTATATATGGGTTGCGAGACACTCCGTGCTGCAGACGGCATAATTCCCAGTCTTGGATGTGTGCATGCAGTAGAGGTCTTCCAAGAATCGCTCTTGCTGCACAGCCAGTCGCTGAGTTAACAGGTTAACAAAGTCCGACATATTATCACAGTTTCTCTTCTTGTCTGGCCCAATCAAGTCGTGCTGGATAGACGGATGTCTTTGAAGCACGGATGATTTGATGGCCTCAATGGAGGGCGGCAAGGAGAACGTATCGGTCCGGTGCAAAAGGTCCCACACTATCTCATCGATCCAGTTCTAGCAAATGTTAACTTATAGTTTGACTTGTGAAACACCACATACAATGGCTTCGTTGAGGACTTGCAGCTTGAATAAACGCTGATTCGCGACTTTCAGAAATGGCCGGAAGCTGCTATTTCCACAGTTTGTGATATCGGACAGAATAGGGGAGTGCGACACGAGCAATTTCGTGGCTGCACACATTGTGTGACGTTTCCGCAATTCGTGACCCTAAATGTTTGTTAACTCTCGTCTGGTTGCCGGTCAAATTCAAGACGGCGAGCGACCGTACGTTTTCAAGCGAAGTGGAATTCGAGTACCAGACATGGTCAAACAAATATTCTGGGAGTAACTTTTCTCGCTGATGGGAAGATGGTGCGGATAACAACTGCCCTTTGTCCATTAGATCTGCGCCAGCACCAGCCACCGTAGTTGGGGACGGAGCGAGTGATGAGCATGATGCAGAAGAATCCGTGGAAATGGTGGTGGTGATGGAGACGTAGCTCTCATCCAGATTATTCGAATAGTTATGTCGTTTGGACTCATGACACGAAGCTAAGAACCTTATGGGAGAGGATAGCAAGCGAGTGAGACGAATGCGTCGGCGCTGCTGATTGCTGCCCGCGATATTGCTATTAGACATTTTTGCAAAAACGCTGCTGCACGGCAGAAATCAATAACTGGCCGAAGGTGTACACCGGCCAGTTATGGGAATTGACACTGGTGACAACGGTGCAAGCGCCTCCCGCCGAGACAGTACACTTGCAATTTGATTAATAAGTTGAAAGGTTGTCAATATCCGTTTCACCGTGTATTACTGCGTCGGTTGCACGCATCGTGTCCAATGCAACGAGTCGCTGTGTTTATAGGAAACAGATCTCAGACTGACTACACCGCAGCAGACGACAACGCGGTCGTTCACGTGCCTTGATGCCTTGAATGTTGCTGTACTCCAACAGGTGTTCCATAGCAGAGCTTGCAAGTGTTGGCTTTAATCATTGGTGACGCGTCAATTAACGAGGGCCAGCGCGGACTGGACGCGTGTAACTTTTGACGCGGACGTGCGGCTTCGCGGAGGTTTACGCAACCCCGGCGGGAAGATCCACGGTCAATTTCTTTGCCCGGCTTCCTCTTGGATGACTCGGCTCCCTTTGATTCTCTCGCGGTGGTGAACTGGCTTAGTATCTCCGGCTCCAATTAAAAAAAGAGCTAGACCAGACGATCGGCATGCTGATAGCGCACGGTGCATTTTGCCTGCGTTCCCGCCGCCAGCCAAAATCATTTACGTCGAGTAACTCACGGATAAATTTATCAAAAAAACGCGTCAGATTCCCGTGATAGCGATGACGACGGATAGGGTATCGACGTTATCCACAATGCGTGCGTCATCGCAACACAAAATTTGTGAAGAGACTATGACAGTTCAGAGCCAGCTAGCTGCTCCAGATATTGTTGTAGAGCCTGCACCCACAAATATTGGTCGCAACAATCATAATTCGCTACCCGTCGCGCCATTCGTGACCATACGCACATGGCAGACTCTGGATTCGACCTAAGTAGAATTTTAGATTCCAAGTTCTAAAACCCCCCCGAATTCATACGACATGGTTTAATTGATTCCCAATTCAGGAATATTTATAGTATGTCACGTGCTGCGACAATCATCGTAGGGTCTGCGGCTTCCCACACGATAGAAGGGTAGGCAGCATATACCAATTTACGAGTCACCACACTACACCTGACGGCAACACAGGCACTGTACTGAATTCCACGATCATTGAGTGCAGTTGAGTTGGTTCGACTGATAAGTTCTGAGACGCATATTTGGCAAATATTTTTTGGACAGCAATATTTAGACGTGCAACAACCCCGCAGGAACGGGAATGGCTGCGCTAGAGTCGCCGCTGGTGCGAGTCGAGCGAGGAAGTCTGCAGCCCAAAATAATTGGATTATATCAACTGCTATTTAAAGTAAGCCTACTCCTGTTCTTCTGGTCAGCAATTCTGTAAATTTGTTGCTCGTGGTACTCTGGGATGCGCAAAGCGAAACTTGAATCACTAGGGAGAATACCGCTAACTTGACTTTTCGCAGGAAGGAGCCAAGCTACCAGAATCTGATGGCTTCTGGGTCGAGTTTTTCATACTGAAAGCAATTCCATCGGCATTGTCGGTCATTCTGGCCGAATTCTCCGCCGAGGATCTACTACAGATACAGGTGAGTGCTGGTTCGGTTTACGGGGATCATCACTCCATTGGACCCTGTTAATGATATGCAGTACATTGTTAGAGCCGTGTTCACGAGAGCGGTCAAAGCCCTAAGTGACAGTAATCCGGCAATTGTCGCCAACGCATTGGACGTGAGTGATGTTGTTGCTTCGAATGGGGTGGTGCCGGTTGGCACAAGTTGAGCCATCTCTAACTTAAGCAGACCCTTACAATTCTGATTCGAGAGGTCCTGGCGAAGCAATTCACTAGTTCAGAGGCCATTACCGTCTTGGTGGGCTTAGATCGGGTAGATAGAGAATATACGGTACGTGCCATTGTAATCCCTGTCTGGTGTATGCCAACGTCTAATTGTTTGCAGGAGTTCGTGAACGACTTGGAACGCATTATGCGAACTGGATCGATAGGTGAGTCGAGATTCAAGGCAATCTTGCGTTTTAGTTACATGCTGACTGGCTTAATTGGTAGATCTACGCGTGAATGCTCTAAGAGCTACTTTATCGACGGTGTGCTGTACTTACAAAACCAGCCTGATCAATTTCTTCATCCAACGCGATTTATTCCCCGTCCTGGTCCAAATAATATACGATGACGCCACTACGCCACACACTTTTGAAGCGTTTGTTCTCCTCGGTATCTTATCGAACTACGACAAGTTGGAAGTATACAATCCTTACCAGACTCGACTATCAGATTTTGTGGACGAGTCAGTGATGCAAAAGATCGTTGTTGCCATTGGCATGACGTGTAAGGAGGGAAGGGAGCAGTATATCACTATTGCAGATGACGCTGCAGATGGATTCTCACTGGAGTCAATGCTGTCGTCTTATTCTGGTTTTGCCAAGCGGGCCAGGACTGCTTTGTTACTGCAGGACACTGAGTTGAATGCCAACAATGCATTTGCCTCGTTGTGAGTATGCCCATACTGACCCCTTTAACTGAAGTCTAACTTGCCTTTTATGACAGACCGCCGTTGTCGGCCAGTATCCTCCTTGCTACCTGCAATTTTGTGCATGCCAACAAGTATTTCTCACAGGTTCTAATAGAGACGAAGAACGTCGCTCAAGAAGGTATATTTTCTTGCAGTGCATGACAATCTAAAAATAATTGCTAATCTCGCTAGAAACTCCATTCGGATCATATATCTCCCTCTCATCCTATCTCTTACAACATCAACATCGCTCTGAGCGGCACGCATCGTATGCCCGAATCGCTTTGCTTGTCTACAGAATTTTGGTCGAAGATGCAATATCAATGCAAAAATTAGTGAGCATAGAATGTCGGTCGTCAATGAGGCTGTGCCGACAACGACAACCCAGTCTTCCATATGTAAAAGGGGAGAGGTTTTTGGTCGAAGGCATGCTCGACGCTTTGATTGGGGCGGTGGGCCATAACATGAAGAAGTCAATGGATGTACCCATGTATATGTATAGTTCCTATTTGGCATTCGCATGATAATCTAGGACAGCGTTGGCTAATAGTTTTTAGATTGGCAATTGGTACTATTCATCGCATAATATCTCAGCTTAAGCGACTCCGCGTACGACTTAGTATGTGTTTGTTAACTGACGAAACAAAATATGTGGCATTGGTGGCTGATCGATTTAGAATATCACTGGTCCGAACTCTGGAAGTCGATATTTTCGTTACTGCGATTCATGACAGTTTCCTCTAAACATCTGGGAGGAATTCAAGGCGTGCGAGTACTAATCGACGACACACTTCGAGTCCTCGTGCTAGCATTCTCAGCAGGCGAATCTTTTCTTTCCGGCGCAGCTGATTACGATGACTTGTTCTACAAGCTAATCGAAACCGGTGACTTACTCGGTAAACTGTCAACAGCCTATGACATGACACGAGAAAATTCATCCATCGGTACGCTAATGTCAATTTCTGAACACTATCACAATCTTATCAAGGAACGGTCAATGTTCTCGTCTGGCCATCTCACTTCCGAACTAGTCTCCGACATAATTAAGAGCGGATATGATACCTTATCAATATCTGCTCAGCAAGGTATTGATTATTGGGACCGCTATCGTGAAAGTGACGAGCGGGTATTCTTGAAGAGGGTTGGTTGGCAGGCCGTTGCTGACGCCCAAGAATTACTGGGCAGGGGTTTGCTTCCAAGTGTAGTGCATTCTAGCAGCAAAGTTACCACAAATGGTAACGGACATTCTATCAATCCAGACGGACCCAGACGGACTTTGGAGCGTCTAGGTGAAGTGGCTCCGAAGGATGCAGCTTCTTGAGAAGTTTGTTTTGCGTCGTCACGAGGATTTGACCAACGAAATCTATGAACTAATGCAGTACATGTTAATTGTATAACTATTTCGTGTATATTAGTATAACTATGATCAATCTAACTTAATAAGTGCCCTTTGTGCAGAAAAATCTGGATCGTTCTGTTTACACTATGCCTATCTTGGCAAGGTGGTAGGGTCCTGTGCGGCGACCCTGCGGGCGGCTCTACATTGACGCCGCACGAACGATTCCCTGTTCGAATTGTTGTTGATTCTGCGCCAGCCAATTGCGACCATAATATCAGGCGGTCACCAACAGCAGGAGCCTTCAAACAACTACATGGCACCAACAGCCGTGAGCGTGGCCCGGCAAAATTGCGTTCCAAAAACGTTACGGCTCAGAGATGCGAGCAAAGACGTCGAGACTGATCTCGCGTTGTGTGCGGTATCATCGTCCGTTGCCAGGGCGAAGCGTATCCTCCTTGTCACCGGTGCCGGAATCTCGTGCAATGCTGGCATTCCTGTGAGGCCTATTTTTTAATACTTTTATGAATTTTTTTTTTAGATTCCTGCTTTCGCCAGGACTCACGACTCGTGATACTGACGCGTCGGGTGGCCGGTGCTGTGTTGTTGGGTTTGTTTACTCGAGCTAATGTTTACAACGCAGGACTTCCGCTCAGAAGACGGACTATATGCCATGGTCAAAAAAGAGTATCCTACCGCCGTCGTTAAAGGACGCGATTTATTTGACGCGATCTTATTCAGCAGCCCAGTTTCCGTCTCTGTATTCTGTACCTTCATGGCGCGCCTGCGATCCTGCATCCTGAGTGCTCGGTCTACAGCAGTCCATAAATTCATAAAGCATTTGTACGATTGCAATAGATTGCTACGATGCTACACGCAAAATATTGATGGGTTGGAGGGTCAGGACGGATTGAGGTTAGGTGTCGAAGGAAAATCGGCTGAAGTGGTGCAGTTGCATGGTGATATTCATTTGTTGAAGTGTACGCTGTGTGGCTTGAAAGTTTCATGGAGTAAGGAGCAGCATGACGCATTGGAAAGTGGCAATGTGCCGGAATGTCACATCTGCTCGGAGAAAGGTAAGCTTTCGTTTTGTTCGTTGTGGCCCCAATGAGGATAGGCTTGGACTGACGTGCCTTCAAGCCGAGGAACGTACGAATGCTGGCAAGCGGTGCCCACGCGTCGGGGGCCTTTTGGTAAGCTTATTTTTTACTGCTACTCATTATGTTTGCATGGTCTGACGGTCGGGCAAGCCAAATATCGTGCTCTATGGTGAAGAGCATCCAGATGGCGATGTTATTGGCCGGTGTATTAATTCAGACATCAAATCTCGGCCAGATTGCCTCATTATTGCTGGCACATCGCTCAAAGTCCTTGGTGTTAAGACACTTATTCGAAAAATGGCCAAGGCAGTGCACGACCGTGGCGGCGTTGTTGTCTTTGTCAATAAGAGTTCGCCAGCTGTTAGTGCGTGGAAAGGAGTCATTGACTACCATATTGAGACAGATTGCGACGAATGGATTGATGACTTGCGCATGCGGCAGCCGAGCTTGTTTTTGAAACAGTCAACTTTGCCGTTGAAGCCTACAAAACTGACGAAAATTAAGTCAAGCGAAAAGCATTTCACCGGGCCAGGCAATACCTCGCAGAAACCTGGTTGTAGCGACAATGTTTCGAGAGATCCTGCCTTGAGTAGTGCGTCCAGAAAGAAGAGGAAGGCGCCACCTGATTCGGACGCTGTATGTGGGATTAGAAACCTCAACCAAGCCAGATCGATACAAGAACGAACTTCGGGCCTCACTACCGAGGAATTCGACAAGGCTCTGGCGGCACGGATGCGCTCTATACTCAGACCCAAAGAAATTGAGAACATCACTCTTGTAGATAAACATGCCCAAGGCGCAATACGTCATTCGACTGAAATCACTAGCCGCAGACAAAAACTCAAGAACGACAATTCGGTGTTGGAAGCGGTTGTCAAACTAAGGAAGGTTGATAATAAATGTGTCATATAGTCAGGTCGCGACAATATAGCAATAAAGTATTATTTGATGGAATTGAAACGCAACGAAATGTAGTATTTTATGTGCTGGGCATTTGCTACCGATATATATCCAACACTTCATGGTGGAATGATAACCGTCCAGCTGTAAGATCCCTGCTCTATAGAATTACAGCTTCATTCAGTATGTACAACACGAAATATTTTTATACATATAAATGCCTGGACTGAATTGTCTCTTGGCTCAAGCATGCCTGAACGCCGTGATGCACTATTACGCTTCTCCTAACTGTTTCTTTGGAATAACACCATTTTTTTATGGATTCAATTTAATTCTCATATCCGGCTTGCCGAGTGGTGGTGCCGTGTCTTTAACTTGTGTGGCTCTAGTAGCAGAGATGATATCTTTTAGTATGCTCTCTGAATGCTTGTTCTTGATGTTCAATACTGCCGGCGACCGATCCGCTGTAGGATATGGTTATTATTATTTGGAAGATGATACAGAACTAGCACAGTTGAAACTTACTGAAGCCAATGGTTAGTGTACATGGGGCACCTTTGTGTTCTGCTTCAGTTGTCGCGTCGGTTCGGACGACAGATATGGGGAGTTTCGGGTTGTGAAATTGGATCTTTGGCAGATATAGCCTCCAAAATTTCCTGAATTTGCTACGTTAGTAAAGTAATAAACCTCCTTCGATGATTCTCAGAAACTTTGCGTACCGAGCACCCATATGGCCGTATGAGTTCAACTTTTTGAAAGTGAGTAGTATACTATCGACATTGGATGGTAGTTTAAGAGCCCCTTTGCCAATCGACAGCTTCGTTAAAAAAGCGACCTGCGTCGGAAACCTGCCTGGCATTGTGGTGTGTCCGATATATATATCTCCTCTAGGATAATGCCCAAAAGAATAATGCTAGCCGGAATTTGTTTCGGAATAATAATAGCCACCAGTAAAAGGCATTAAAATTAATTTTAGTGGGTTTAACGTGAAGATGCATAAATACCTGGCACAGTTGGCATTAATGGCGTATCAAGTGATTTGTGCCGGAGTTAGAGTACCAAGTGCGCACGTGTCGATGTATTAGTGGCTTAGTAGGGCCTAGGTTATTCTCGTCACCGCGTCAGCTGCGCCTGCGCCACGCGATGTCTGCCTTGTCTCCTCCGCTCCGTCGAGTTTATCTGATGTGCATTTCTCATCCACAATCATCAATCTACTCGCTCTCACGCTCCGTCCACTCACCCCCTACATCAAAGCAATATGGCTCGTCTAGGCCGCAAATACTCTAGAGTATGTCAATAGGAACTGTATTATTGGTGGTCACTACTAACTGTCGAGCAGCTGCCGCGAAATCCCGCTGGGTCGCTTCACCGCGCGACGTCAGCATCCTCTCTTTCTGCCGCTTCTGCCATCTCCATGACCTCAACACCGACACACGTTGGTGCGAGTGCTTCTGGAGAGACCGGTGTTGCTGGTGGACCTGTCCCCATGTCACCCCCGCCTTCATTTCGCTCGGTCGCTTCGTACATGCCAATTCAGCCGGACGATCCGCTTGCTCGGTCATTCGATATGGCAACAGGTGAAGATGACGAAGACGACGACGGTGAAGACGACTTCTATTTTGGACGATCAGGTTCGTCAAATACGGATGGTTCATCGAGTAGTCCGAAAGTCCGGAACGGAAAAGAAGCGGCGCGACTTTTGTCGAACGAAAACCAAGACAACGATACGGTTGCCGAGGAAATAGAATTCCAGCCATCATCTTCTTCGTCACAGTCATCTTCCTCGTCAACAACAACAACAATTTCATCATCATCATCTGTTGCATCTTCATCCCATCCCATTCACGCTCCTGCAAACTCGAACGATGGCGTGTTCGCAAACATCATGGCCAAGCCTGAAGCCGGAGAGAAACCCAGCGAAGAGCATCCACCTTCATACGAGGAGGCTGCCGCAGATGCGACTCCGCCATACTGGGAGACCACTATCCTTGCGCCGGGGATGTCTTCGGATGAGGTGTTCATTGACGGTCTGCCGGTTGGAAACTTTTTCAACTTTGTTTGGAACATGCTCGTTTCAATGTCCTTCCAGTTTGTCGGTTTCTTACTTACATATCTTCTACACACCACTCATGCCGCAAAGAATGGATCTCGTGCAGGTCTTGGCATCACTTTGATCCAATATGGTTTCTACCTCCGATCCGCGCCTGACGAGGACACCGGTGTAGGCTCGGACGCAAACTCGGCCCAAGTTGCTGCCATTGCTGCCAGCGATCCCAACTCATACAACGTGAACGCTGCTTCTGGCACTAATGGCTCGGAAGGTTCGAGATCACCAGCGGCTGGATCGGAATGGTTTGCGTACTTCTTGATGTTGCTTGGTTGGTTCATTTTATTAAAGTCTATGGCGAACTTTTTCCGTGCCAGACGGATGGAACAAGTCATTCTTCGTGGCCCAGAGTCCTCAAACAATTCGAACTCGGTTGCTACTGAGTCACCTGAGAATGCTGTTTAAAAATGGTTGCATTGATTTTATTGTCGAATATATGATACTTTATCTCCCGGTGTGGCTTTTTTTTTCGTTTATGGGTTCATTCTCCATTTCGACGGATTCGTTACTTGTTTTTTCGGGTTCCTCATTTCATTTTTATTGTTACATTATGTTTGGTTACCATATGCTTCTTTGTTATGCTGAATTTCGCTGAGAGGGTGTTGGTATTGTGGGTTTACTAGAGGGCGGACTTATATTACATACACCTACAAATTGTTTGTAGTTTTCGCCATTGTGATTAGTTTCTAAGCACCAATAGATGGATTTGTTACGTATTTCTTTTTTTTTCTTGATTAGTTGCTATTGCGAGTCTCAACATTTGTGTCTGTCCTCTACTCTTTTTGGAGGTTTTTGCTACAATTTTGGGAATTGATGGGAATTTACGGTCATATGTGTATTAAGTCGTGCACCTATGTGGAAATCCAATATGATTTCGTTGCCATTTTACCTACAACCAGTTTGCCCATTTATATACAAAAAAACAAATAACTAAATTACAGACAGCAGCAATATTAGTACAAAATGGTCGATGGACTATGATGCAGGCTTTCCTTTTCCAGACCAACCCCTCGCCTCCATCCACTTCTCAAGCACATCCCACAAGCCTTCAACAGTTTCCCGATCTCTAAATCTGTGAACCTTGTCCACTTGAACCACGTCAACATTCCACGCACGAACGCTTTCCGGTACAGGATCGCCGGAGAACGTAACACAGAACCCTTTAACCCTCTGGAACAACTCGTGCGGATTGTGCCACTTATACAGCTTAAACTGCCACGCCTGACCTGTCGTGAAGACGGCAACAACACGATCCCAGTAGTCCGGTTTGAACCGTTCACACGAATCCACTACGACAAATCGAACCTGACCTAGTCTGTTCGATGTCCGATTGATCATCTGGATATTGACCGCTGAAGAGCTAGGTGGTGCCGTCACATAAGTTCCACGTTCAAGAAAGTCTTTGATGTTGGACATCGTCAGAAGCGAGGATGCGGACGGCGAGAGCAGGATGATGGGATCGCGACGTTTTGTGGATGGTCCTGAGGATGGGGCCGGACCAGCGACCGTAGATGGACCACGTTGATATGGCGCACCCCGTTGGCGGGCTGGTTGTGCGCCTGGCGCCGAACGACCATGAGAACGAATGAACGACTCCGTTGCTTCTTTTCGTACGTACGAAAAGTCCTAGAGGTGTCAGTGCCTGTACAAGAAAACTCATGCGGGTTGAACATCGACTCACTGTTTGCTTGATCCCTCGCAATACAGTATTTCTATTTACTAAAACCCGCTCAATGGCATATATTCGTTCCAGCCGCGGGTCCACTGGCCTCTTGACCCTTGCCGCCGCCGCCTTCGCCTCGGCCCCCTCCGCGGCGACAGCCTTCAAATTGGCCGCAGCTGCCTTTGGTTCCGGCGCAGCTTGCGCAGGAGCAGCAGCCGTACCAGTATCTGAAACAATATAATCTGACTGCTCATCCGCGCCTTCCAACCAGGTAACTAGAGATGCACGTTCCAAAAATGTCAAGTTGACAACGTCTTTCTCTCCACATAGGGCGATGTACTGTGCCACGTTCTCGTCGCGACATAGCCAACAGAAGTAGGCTGCTCGTAAGTCAATTGCACCACCAGCCGTGTTGGGACCTGCTTTCCGAACGAATCGCGTTGACGTCGACAATGGTAGCGGGGCAACAGAAGGATCCGCTGGAAATATCAAGTGTGTGGCCGTTGCTATATCGTCAGTTACAGGACCGGACGATTCCGCGGACGTCAACATTGTAGGCATGGCATGCTCTGCCACAGCATGGCGGAGAAGTCGTAGCGGATCAGCCATATTGTCTGGCATGCGCAGTTGCTGATCTTAATTTATTGTATCAGTAGTTATTGAGGGTCTTGCGAATAACTTGCTTAGTGTGGTCCAGGGGTAGGGTTGAGATGGGTCGCGTCCAAGGTTATCTTGGTGATCCCTTGGTGGCTCCAGGATTACATTTTAGTATTTGCCATGTCTCGTGGCTGCCTCGTCAGATGATAATTCTCTGCCATAGGAGCCTTTTTTTGCACTCGAATCTCCAGCTGACAACTATTTCTGGCCAAAGTTGCTAGAATATACGTCCACAATCGTCTAGTACCCATCGCCAGTGCTTCGTCGCACTTTTGGTAGAACTTGTCTACTGGACTTAAAGAACGGCCCCGTCCCCCATTCGACTTTGGAACACCCCCTGACTTCGTCCAGGCGACGACAGCAGCATCACAATGCGGTCGCTCTCCTTAGCCTACCTGTTATATTTCATTGGGCTAATATTGTCATTCTCGTCCGCGTCCGCAGCTGCAGCTGCTCCTCCTCCTGCTCCTCAGCGGGTTGAGGGCCAGTCGGACTCCACAGAGGGCTCTGTCTCTAAAGACGCGACGATTGACCTCGACGCAACGTCATTCTCGTCGGAAGTTACAAACGGTAAAGGAACATGGTGGGTCAAGCACTTCTCGCCGTACTGCGCCCACTGCAAGGCGGTCGCTCCCGTCTGGTCAAAATTGTCGAGCGACCTCGCTAAGGAGGCAAAGGACGCAGATTTCCATTTCGCCAACATTGACTGCGTCGCCAACGGTGACCTCTGCGATGCCCATGAAATTACCGGATATCCCACGTTCATTTTGTACCAGGACGGAAAGGTCGCGGAGAGGTATTCTAATACAGCCTCGCGAACGTACGATGGTCTCAGGGGGTACAGTCTCAGGCACATGAAGAAAGATGCTGCCGACGCTACAGAGGGTACTACTACGACGGATGATCCCGCAAAGGCTGATTCTCAAGCAGCCGAAAAGGCTGTGGGCGTTGAAAGTGCGAAGGCCGTCACTGAAGATAAATCTTCAACATCAAAGGAAAATCCCAACGCTGGCAAGTTCGAGGCCGCGACCACGAGCACGCCTAATCCGAACGGTGTTTCCGTGCCGCTCACATTCTCGTCATTTACTAAGCTTGTAACGTCCACCCGTGATGGTTACTTTATCAAATTTTATGTACCCTGGTGTGGTCACTGCCAAGCATTGGAACCAGCCTGGCTTGAACTTGCCCGTCAGATGCAGGGCAAGCTTAACATCGCTGAAGTCAATTGCGATGAAGAGAGCCGACTGTGCAAAGATGCTAGACTACGCGGCTATCCATCGCTCATGTACTTTGTCGGAACTGAACGCGTTGAGTACGATGGCCTGCGCGGGGTTGGTGACCTCGTGGCATTTGCAAACAAGGCACTGAGCGCCCGGGTGCGTTCGGTTGACGCGACTGAGTTCGAGGAAATTGAGAAGAAGGAAGAGGTTATTTTCTTGTATTTCTACGACGACAATACTGCAAAGGAGGACTTTGTAAGTTTGGCATGTTCTAATTACAGGCGCGATACAGGTGCTAACTAGAAATTAAGGATGCGCTCGACCGGGTCGCCTTGCCACTAATTGGCCACGCGCCGCTCTTTACCACAACTTCGTCAATTCTTGCCTCTCGGTTCCGTGTGACGACTTTCCCCCGACTTGTAGCCATTAGCGACGGCCGTCCATCTTATTACACGGCACTTTCGCCTAAGGATATGCGCGACCACCTGAAGGTCCTGGCTTGGATGAAAACCGTGTGGTTGCCTATCCTTCCGGAACTTTCCGCTGCTAATTCTCATGAGATTATGCAGGGTCGTACCGTTGTCCTGGGTATCTTGGACAAGTCCAAGGGAGAGGAATTTGAGCTTTCAAAGAAGGAGTTGAAAGCTGCTGCTTTGGAGTGGATCGACAGACGCGTTGGTGAGGAGAAAGCAGAGCGTCAGAATCAACGCGAGTTGAAGGAGATGAAGATTGAGGAGGCCAATGACAAAGGTGACGAGAAAGCTCTCAAGGAGGCACAGAACATGCACATTGTGCTGTCACCTAGAAAAGAGGTCGGATTCGCGTGGGTTGATGGTCAGTTCTGGGAGAGATGGCTTCAGAAGACATATGATATTGATGTCCGGGAGACCGGCCAGCGTGTTATCATTAATGACGAGGATAATAAGGCGTATTGGGACCAGACCAGTGACGGTCAGCCGATTGTTCCAACATCGCACCAGGTGGTTCTGGATACGTTGCGGACGGTTATTGATAACCGAAATAAGATAAAGCCGAAATCTACGACCAGCAAGTTCGTCAACTTTGTTAATACCATCAAACAGACCGGCACGACTTATACGTTCGCGCTTGTGAGTTTTGGAATTGCTATAATACTTGTCATTGCATGGTACTGGAAAGGCAAAATTCGACGGTTTTCACGGAGTGTTTCGAGTGGTAGTCATAGCGTTATTACTTCATCAGTAGGTGGCGGCAAATTTGATTAGAAAGGAAATTGGAATGCACAACTAGAATGCGCGTATATATATCTATTATGAGTCAGTCATGGATTAATGAAATTTCAAAGTTCTAGAACCTGGTTAAGGAACTGCATTGTATTTATCTCTTGTTTCTCAGTGTTATCCTGGTTGCTGCTATTGTCTATGTGTTGATAGTCTGTGACATTTTTGTTCCATTTTACCGTGTTATATGTTAGATGGAAAGTGTAGTGTATGTATGTACGTTGTGTTCGCACTTGTAATTTTTGAAGGTGGCAATTTATAAAGACCACAAAAGCTGCCGGAGGAGTGTCTAGTTTGAATGTTTGATTAATAAATCATAATATATCTTAAGACTTGGAAGACCTTATATTTGGAAGTTGCCAGTCGTAGCAGCTTTCTTTAGCCGGCACCTTGGTGACCCGTGCGGCTGTTTCGAACGGTCATCGATATGTCAAAATGTAATAGAGTAATGTTAACCGAATTCTTGGTCGACGTGCGCAGCGCTGTTGTTATCAGGGATGTTTACACCACCGGATTCACGTCTTACAGGTGACATAAAACGCCGACGATATTAATGGCGGACCCGTTACAATTATCGTCGGCTGCGCCGGATAATCTGGGTGGCCTGTCCGATGGTGTTGGATCAGCATTCATGACGACACCATCTATATCAGCTGGAGTAAGTCCGAGAAGCAGTCCGTCGACAGATCAAAGGCCAGATGACGACCAGACGAATTGTCTGCAATCACTTGGGCAGGATACGGAATCTGGCTCATCATCAGAGAGACCTAAATTTATCACGCAGCGAAACTATTCCTTGATTGTCCCCGAGACAGGTGAACGAGTAAGGAGACGAATTACATTGAGTCCCTTTGATTCGATAGGACAGTCGTCCGGGCGCGAGAGATTAGTCGAAGATTATGATTTAGACAATGATCCGGGCGAAGAGTCGGCTTTCCTGATCAATGGCAATGCTAACGAAGCACGAGCATTGGTTCCAAAGTCGACGTTCATTTCTCGATGGGTTTCGCGGCGCTACGCTATATTCAAGCGGCGAATAAAGCGACTGGTCCAGACGATGCGGTTTATCAAGTGGATTAATGACCATATATTGTTTCACGAGTTTACCAGGCCGCTCAAATGTTCCTTAACATATTTCCTTGCCTCTTTCACCGTATTTTCGTCAACAATATCATCACTGCTTGGAACCGGTGACAGTAAGCATTTGACAGCGACGGTTACCGTTTATTTCCATCCGTCACGAACAATTGGAAGCATGATAGAAGCGCTCGCATTCGCAGAACTCGCTCTCATCTACAGCACGTTCCTTTCCTACTGCAGCATGGTAACGGCAGCGACCTTCAGAAAACTTGATCTACTATGGGTTGGTCATGCTATAGTGTTGGTCTTATTTTGCGCAGGCGGCCTAGGATCACTTGCACTTATGAAGCATAAAATCGGAAAACAGACATTCAATACTGCTTGCTCAGTGGCGTCGACCGCGTTTACCAGGATCTTAGTGCGCGAGGGATCGGTGCAAGAAGGAAGGGTATCGTTCTCCAACATTCTGCAGGTTGGTGTTTTAGTGAATCTTGGTGTATTTGTGTCAGCCACAGTTTGCTTTTTAGTCTTCCCGGTGACTGCGATTAGTAAACTGAAGAAGGCCTGTAAAGATCTCATGGGTACTTATACGCATATCGTAAGGCTTAGACTTTGAATTCTGTGGTCAACATGAATCTAATGTAGGAATCAAGCTCGTGATTATTACCAGAAGCTTTTTGTCAGGCACCTGGGGAAGCAAGACTGAAATCGAAGAACTATTCGATGCCGCGGGCAGTCTCATATCATCCCTCGATACAAGCATCCAAGAAGCTAAATATGAGCACTATATCCGTGGCACAGAAACAGAATATTTCCTCCAATTGAGACTGATAAAGTCTATCGAAAGCATAATGCAACATCTGGGTGGCTTGAGGAGCTCTTGGCAGATGCAGTGGCATTTGACAAATCTCCAAGAAGGAGACACAAGGTCTTCTTGCGGCGAGCTATTTGACATCTTTGTATACTACTTGGGACCGCCAATGGTAGGATTAATTATATTCTTTAGATACAGGTTTGAATGGAGTATTAATCGTATTTGCAGAAATCACTTACATTTACTGTCAAGGGTATCCTGGAGGTTTTACCATTCAATGATCAAAACTTCGGTCCTTACGACGTGAGCTTGAATTCGCAATTCGCTCCCAGTCTCAATATGGTCTGTCTCGCGAACTGGATGGCGACTTCATAAAAGTGTGTTGACAAAGAATTAGGCTCTTGACCTCTTCTCTTCTGCTCGCATGAAAGGACTGAAGGAGATATACGCTCAGGAGATCTTTGCACAACAGGAAAATCGCGCGGAACTTGCCATCCATCTGGAAAAAGTAGCTTCGACCTGCGGCCAATTTTCACAGGGTCTTGTGGACTTAGCCCGAGAAATTTTGAGTATTCTTGACCTTTTGAAGCAGTATGAGGACTATGTGTCGAGTGGACGTCCAAGGTCCTGGTGGTGGCTCTTGTTCTGGAAGACAAACCCAAAGAGGGTACAGACGGCCGTCAATGGCTTAGAAGAAGGGGACGTTACAGTTCCTTCGAACCTCGTTCACCTATTTAACGATGATAATATCGGTGCAAAGTATCAGACGGATGCGTCTCGGGACCCGTGGAGATTGAAAGTGTGGCGTGCGTTTCGAATGTTCCGAAGGAATGATGTTCGATTTGGTATCAAAGTTGGAGTTGGCGCGTTACTTTTCACATTGGCCGCTTACATTCCTCAAACGCGAGATATTTTCAGCCATTACAGAGGAGAGTGGGGATTGGTGACGTTTGTTGTGATGATGAATATCTCGATCGGAGGTACGACATCATCTGTGTTGTACAGGTAAGCTGGTTCGTTGACAACAGACACACGGTGGCAATGCTAACATGATTCCGTAAGGCTTGGCGGGACTGTAATAGGATGCTACTCTGCTTGGTTGATTTGGTACATATTCCCGTCAAATCGTGTGGTTTTGTCGTTGACAGGCCTGCTTATCGCATTCCCATGTTTCTGCATTATTCTCGGTTGGAAAACTAATGGCGCATTCGGAAGGTATATAAACGTCTAAGTATATCCTAGCAGAACAGATTACTAATCTGGTCCAGATTTGTTCTCTTGGCGTTTAATATTACAGCACTGTATTCCTACAGTCTGTCCCAAAACGACGTTGACCGTGATGACGACAACGAAGATGAAGGAGGGGTGCGGCCAATAGTTAGTGATATTGCCTGTGAGTCTCACTGTGAATGAGTCATGTAGTACAACGTTATTGACCAATATAGTTCATCGTCTGGTGTCCGTATCCTGTGGAGTTTTATGGAGCCTAGTTATTACTGCGTACATTTGGCCGATGAGCGCGCGCGCGACCTTAAAACGCAAACTGAGCATTCTGTGGATTAGGATGGGGTTGCTTTGGAAGAATGATCCCCTCAACAGTCTTACGAGTAGAGGGGAGCTATTGAAACCATATGTCACTATTCAAGACGAACAAAAATTACAGAAGTCATTGTTGAACATGCGCACGTTGATATCCGCCGCTAAGAACGAATTTCGACTCAAGGGTCCGTTTCCAAAGAACCACTATGAAACAATCATGAACACTACCCAGGAGATCTTAGATGTCTACCACAACATGAACGTAAGTTGTCCGGTTGATGAGAATCGATTCGAGCATTTTCTAAGATATAAATTGCAGTCAATGATCATGAAGGATCTGTATGCGTCCGAGCGGGAATCTCAGATGATTGCATACACCCTCGAAGAACGAAGAGAATTAAGCAATAGAATTTTCTTACTATTTTACCGTGAGTGACATTAAGCAACAAAAAATAGGCAAAGTAGCGAGACTGACTTTTCTATTTAGTAATCGCAGCTGCGCTTCGTTTGAATTTACCTCTTCCATATGATCTCCCCAATACTGTACATGCTCGTGACCGAATGATCGTGAAGGTAAACGAGTATCGTATGAAGCAGCTGAGCGAGGACGCCGGGACCGAAGACGATTTTGTACTGTTTTACGCATTTAGTAAGTCGTCTTACAACACAGAGTATTATTCTGCATGTGAAAACTTACATAGTTATAGTCCTCGCCACAATGTCGATCAATGACGGTCTGCTCGATATAATCGCTTCTCTACAAGAAATATATGGATCGGTCGAAGAAGAGGCGTTGTCTATTTAGTATTGCATGCACCGTCACATCTGTTATAGTGTGACTATTAACGGCATCTATGCCCTGCATATTTATCATATGGGTTACTATTTCCTACTACATTTTTCATTGTCGGTTTCTAAGAAAGGGAAGTTTGCATTTGTATTATTACAGGCCATAACAATTTCCAATGAGGAACAACACGCGATACATCTTGTCCTGTAAGTACACCCACAGGCGCTGTTGCGCGGAATAGCTATCTATCCGCAAATGACGATGCGGTAAGCTCCCGACCCAATTTTTCCACTCTTTGCCTCGATGAAGTACGCTGTATTCTCGCCCAACTTGCTCAATTCTTGAAAGATGCGCTTCGCCGTCAAGATGAGTACTAAACCCGTCCTGCTTACACTACTCTGAGCACGTGAGTAATTGGGGTCATCCTTTTGGCACACGACGCCATCGACTTTTTACTTCTGTGGCGAAGAATCTCGCACTTAAATTATCCGCGAGTTCGAAGCAGATTATCCCATAGGAAGCCATTTTATTGTCCGGTTCAGCGACTGTGTGGTTCTCCTAATTTTCTTCTGGGGGAAATTCAGGTGTAAAATAGTCAAGCAGGTTGAAAGAAAAATGGATAATTTAACAGTCGGTTCGCCTCTGGCAGAGGCTATTCAGGCATCTATCGGACAGCGATTACAGAACGAAGGATTCGCTGACGACGAAACGCCGTTTATATCAGAGTTCATAACCGTAATGATGTGCAACAACAAGGGACCAGAGCAGATTCACAATGAGCTTGGTGAGCTGTTAGGTCCTGATCGATTTAGTAACGACTTCACCACATGGCTGTTCCAGGAATTGAAGCGGTTGTCGGATCCAGAAAGTCAAAGGGAGGAACAGAATAATGCGCCATCTCAGGTTGATTCAACTATGAACTCGGAAACACAAATGGGTGACAGTTTGTCACAAGATCAGTCGGAAATGCAAATAGATCACGACGTGAACATGTAAGCACGAGCTCTCTTTTTATCCACATTATCTATATCTTACACGATACTGATTTCTTCTTTAGACCGACTGGACCAGCAAGTGACCGACAGGTTAGAAATCGACTGTTCAATAATATGAAGAACGCGATGCAGCAGCGACCCGACGGCCAACTGCGTCGCCCGCGTGGCCAATATTCGATAGGCAAGCAGAACAATATGTCACAGCGATTCGGTCACTTCCAGCAGGGTAACGGCTATGGTCGTCAAAATGGCTTTGGTTACCGTGGTCGTGGTATGAACAATGGATTTATTGACATAACTGGTTTCATAAGCAATAATGCCAATAACGGATACCGACATAACAATGGTTACGGCCAGCATGTCAATGCCAATGAGCGTGGTGATGAGGTGCATGTCGAGCTTACTCCAAGGAACAGATGCAGACATTGGCCGTATCACATGGCGCCTTGCAAGTTTCCTCATCCTCTACAGATCTGCGAGTATGTATACCCCACCTCACGCAGAGTACTTAGCAAGATGATCTTTATATTAACTCAAATGCAGGCTATATCCTAACTGCCCAAATGAGCGAGGGACCTGTGCTAAGATTCACCTGGGCGAAGATATGTCGGCTGACGATGGCGAGAAATATGTTGCCTCAGGAGGGCTTTACCAATTCACACCTTTATTCGAAATGGGAACGCCGTGGTCAAGAAATCACATGAGCGAGATGATGAAGATGAGAGTCCTGCAACAGAATCCATCTGCCATTCACTATATGCAACAGCAGGTTGGTGCATTTCAGAATGGTGGCGCGTTCTCTCAATATGCTGTGCCTACGTCTGCAGTCCCAAAGCAGTTCCAGAATAATAATCAAACTAAAGGATCTTGGAATACGTCGAACGGTTCTACTAAGCCGAGCTCCTTACAACACAACGGTAACGAGCAGACGCCTTTGTGCAAATTTGGTTTAAAATGTACGAATGCGGAGTGCGCTTTTGCACATCCGACACCGGCGAACGGCTCGGCTCTTATTCTTCGAAACGAATCGTGTGCTGATGGAATTGCATGCACAGATGAGAATGTATGTTCTATCAATTGATTTATTCACCTACCGATTGTTGCTGACGTTGAAATAGTGTGACAAGAGTCATCCATCACCTGCCTCCATGAGCACCGAAGAAGTCACAATGACGAACGCACCTGCGCCCGAAGAGTCTGGACGCAGTCTTGAATCTTGCAGGTTCTATCCTTACTGCACGAATCCACACTGTAAATTCCGACATCCAAAATCAGCAATATTGTGCCGTAACGGTGCTCAATGTACGAGATTGGATTGTATCTTTACGCATCCGCTTAGCATTCCCTGCCGATTCGATAGATCATGCACAAATCCAGATTGTTTATATGCGCATCCAAATGGGAAAGGAGAGAAAATTTCCAACAAGGTTTGGATTGCTCCGGGACTGGTGTCAAAGGACGGGGAAGATCATGTCAGTGAGCGCAAGTTTGCTGTGGACGAGGACAGTGTCGCTGAGCATATGATCATCCAAGAATCAAATGCGACGGCGGCTGCTGCTTCGCAGTAAATTTTGTGTCACTAGCTTGAAAAAATATACAGTTGTTTTTGTAATTTTAGTATCTACGCTTTTGTACATATATTATAGTTGGCTATGGGAGGGGGGTTTTTCGAACTTTTTATTTCGGTACTATCGGGTCTGACATTTTTGCTTGAAACCTCAAAATTCAGAAAGTTGGAAACCGTGGGGGGCTCTCCTTCACTGTTTAATATTTTTATGTATATTTTGATTGTTGATAGCATTGCAAAGGGCGCGACCTTGGTCGTTGCGGCACATTGTACACTGTACCGTTCTTGTAAAATGTATTTGGCTGGTTTAAAAATAATGAATGGTCTCGTGTGTTTCTTTTGTCACGCACAAATTCTTCTGCTTAAAATATCTACATAGATTTTGGTTCAAAGCAAGATCACTGTGTGTACATTCGAACGAACTAAATAATTCACAGTAAAAGTACAACGAGGAGCAAGTAAATTACAGAACATCTGGATTGTCAGTATTGCATATCCTGAGATAATTTTGTTGCATCTAATATCGAGATTGGTTAGCTCCAATGAGACAGCAAGTGAAAAAAAAAAGATTTGAACCTGGTATTCCATAGTCTCGTTCACGAAACCTGCCAAAGATATAGCTATTTCACACCAGCGTTTACAGCCGGCAATATTATTTGTGCAGTACAAGTCGACACCATAGTTCCAGCATGTTGTAGCTAAAAGACAAAAAAAAGTGTTAGTCACGTTGACGATTACACAGATTACATTGCAGGCAGCAAGTCCATATACATAGCCAATGTGTTTCTTCTTGCGGATATCGCTCTTTGAAATCTCCAAGTTTAACTAGCAGCTGGTTTACTATTTGCTCTGTAACATCTTGTCGTCGCGGAAGTGAAACGGCCACTAAGCAGCGCACCCAGCGAGATAGCTTTTCGATTTCGTTGTCTTGATCAAGTAGTGTTGCGCTCAGAATCATCTGGGGGGAATCGTTAGTAATAAACACCTCATCGTGGGACAAAATAATCTATGAGTTCGATGTACTTGTAAGACGACCAGCGTTTCTGCGAGGAGTTAGTATAAAATAGAAGGATAGAAACGACATGACAACAACCATCCACCGGGCTAGATGCAGCAAGCAAAACATCTACCAGGCTTTCATATATCCGCAGTTCTGGCTTCAATTTCAAAATTTCCTATCTGTTTAGTGTTCGGTCACCACACAGCACACGTAATCAACAAACCTCGGTAACGCTGGGCAATTCAGACCAAATTTCCAAATTCGCAGCCGCTTCGAAATCGAAAGCCAACATCGCCGCAAACTTTGCTTGTAGATCATGTTGTCTTGCTTCAATATTATCTTTGATTTCGGGCCGTCCGGAAATAAATTCGAAATATTCCACCCTCGCCTGACGAAATGTGCGTACATGACGTCGAGCCATTTGGAATAACTCTCTCTGGTAAAAAAGTTAATTAAACCAACACACATTCGTCAAAGTCATTGCTATGTACCTGTTCTGCAATATGCTCTTTTAATCTAGCCAAGTAAATTGCTGCCGACGAGGACAAGAACACAGCCGTAATGCGTTGCCACAGGATTATGTCCATCGCCTGGGCGTCACTTTTATCAATCTTTTCGTGATATAGAGCAATAAATTTAAGAGAGCAGTCGGATAATCGTAATGTCGACTCAGGGGGCCAGTGCTTGCAACCTTTCAGCGCTGTATTGTATGCATTTCTTGCAAACCATTCAAATTCATTGGCATCAAAACTGCTGTCAACAGCAGGTGTTGACCCTAATTGCTTGGCAAGAGAGTAGGCTGCGCGCAATCAGCAATACAGACTCAAAATCAAAGATATAATATAGGAACATACCGTTTTCAAAGTAGTGACATAATTGATCTATGTCAGATGCCGCTTTATTAGGGACAGTTTTCTCGATTTCAAGCACCATTAGCCGAATGACACATCTTAACAAGGCCGGCACGTGAATTTCTTGTCGTAGGCTTCCGCTGTCTTTATTCTGTAGCTTCTGTACAATAAATTTCATCGCTGTAAGGGTTATTGGCTTGTTATCCCTTTCCTGGGCTTCCATAGCGCAGGCAGACATCATTCTCGCATCCGCCGTGGGTGAGGTGAAGATCTTCTGCAAACAATTTTGGGCTGATTGTAAACAGCAGCAGTCAGCCGGCGCCATTAGCATAATAAATAATAAGCTCCCACCCACCTAATGTGTTGTCAAAAGTAGCTAGAGCAGTGATGTATAAGATATACTGTGTGAAGGCTGACTCTTGACTTGCAACCGGCATCTCCCTGTATGTGCCTGCGACCGCATCGTAGTTCTGCAAATTGAACTCACAGAGCATTACTTTCCTAAGGAGGAATTAGCGGTCAGGAAAATACAGCAGATACGAGAACAAAATACCGCAGGATCTTTGCCCTGTTGACTTCACCGGAGTTATAGAAAATTGGGTGCAGTCCAAGTCTAAACCATTCTAGTGATGCGTCATACTTCTCGGAGGCAAAGTAGGACTCGCCTATTCTCCACAGAATCTCAAGAATGGGTCAGTCATGCTTAATTCTTCAGATATGCGGCTTACCGTTTGAGCACCAATTACAGCTTTTGCTGAGATTGGCTCTGATATCAATTTCTCCATAGCTACACAAGTCAGCTAAGAATCGTTGTAAAACTCCGTGCACGTGTCTTACCTGCGAATAGGACGTTGAGTGCATTAATCGAATCCTTCTGCTGCATGGATGTGTCCTTCGAAAGAGCAGTCACTCGAAGCACGAACGCGTCCTGAAGCCAGTCTTGCTGATCGACCAGGGCCAGCTTCTTCGTTAGAAGGTAGTCTAGTGCCTTGCAAGCCAGTACAGGACTTGCACCAAATACATGTTAGTCAGACAGCATGACAAGAAACATGCTTCGACGCACTTTTGATTAAGAAGGCCTTGTATTGTATTAAGGATTCTAGAAATATGAAGTTAATACTCAGACATTATACTTTGCTCTGGATAATATCCTACATTTTGAACGACACCGCGGTCAGGTTCCCCAAAAATATCATTTGCATAATGACTATTTCACTGCGTTAGTCGCTCTATTTGTAACTCCAATACGCTTTGAAAGGCTTACTATCCAACATTGCATCAGGCGAGCCGGTTTTGTCGTTCTTTGCAACATCAAATTTTAGCAATAAAAGCCAGATCGTAGATGGGAATTCCTATTAAAGCCCATTAGCACTCGTTCCGACTGAATTGTTACAATATATCTCATCCAGTACATCTTCCATATCTCGCAGGAGATCCTTAGCCTTCGCAATGTCTTCGACCCTCCCGGTATTATATAGTCCGCGAACTATTTATAGTCAACTTCCGGACGATCTACTGCGACCAGCGATACTCACTTTGGTTGCGCATGACATTAAATTTCAGCTCAATTGTCGTTTCGCTCAAATCTCCATCTGAATCAGTGTGACGAAATAAGTCTTTTCCCAAACCGAGCCATTTATCGGCATTCTCATAATACTTCTTTCGCAGGAAGTCTGTGCCGATTTGATAGAACATGTCAACAAATGACTCGAGTTTCCGAGATGGGATATTAACCGACGAGAGGTGTGGAGCAAGTTTTGAGTACATGAGGTCCATCAGCGCCGTATTCTCTTGCCTCCAAGCGTGTGCGACGCGCCATAGATAATACTCGACAGATACAAGGACAAACGTTCGTTGGTCGCTTGCCGATCGTGGTAGCTCCTTCTTGAGCAAGGCGTCATACAACTACGTAGGTTACTATTGTGCATGAGTGCTAGCTCAAGGTGATACGAGCGTACCTTTGAAAGTTTGTCAACCAGCTTTGTCGCTAAGATGCCTTCTTCATGGTCTATTATAATTAGCTCAACATTACGGAATGTACTAGGAGAAAGGCCATTACCTAGACACATTTTCAACGCTTTTAGGTAGCACTTGAATATCCGAAATTCATCTGGGTCTAGCTTAGCGCATGATGACATGCACGTTGTTAGCAGGGTCTACTCACTTGAGTTCATTTTCGCGAGCTTTTCGGCACAGTCAATTAAAAAACACGCAGCACATCGGACTACACCAATATTTAGTATTCAAGACAACAGGGCTATGCCATCATATTAGTGGGCTCACCTGTGCAGACAGAAGTTTTGTCGATCTTCTCGGGATCCTCTCTAATCAATATTGTCGTCTCGTTCCATAGTCGAGTGCCAATATCGTCTAACGCAGCATCGCTAACGGTCATATGCTTCCCCTTAGATATCGTAAACGCAAGCTGTTCTAAAGCCACTATCATTGATTCGGCTGTTGCTGTTATTGTTCGATCATGAGGATTTCGTTTGAGTTTGTCCCATATGGACGTGGCTTGATCTGTAACGCAATAATTTCAATAGTTTAGCCGTGTACGAGACAGTGAATATGAATAATAGCTAATCATACCTTGGATATTCTGAATCCTCTTTTCTAAATTAGATCCCGGTGTGCTAGTGCCATGTTTGGGGACTGGCGTAGCAGCAGCTCCCGGGTCATAATCCATCTGGTTGCCCACTTGCCCCGCACTTTAGAACTAATAAAATCGATTGCTAATAATGTGTTTGTGTTGTCAGTCAGACTCGATAATAGCTTCTCATCGTACAGTGGTCGAAAACACGTGAATTGTTGTCTTGCACGCGTCATAATCAACAAAAGCTGTCGCGCGGCAAGATGGAGTTGCCGTTTAGGGGATAGCGCGGGGCTCGCTCACGTGCATTTAGTTTACGAGGTAAGTCGGCCCGACGATTAATTCTGGGGCTTTGCCGATCCCAGACCGATGCAGCGGATAACTGGATCTAGTGGCCGGAAATCTAGAATATCAAGTGGTCAAGCGGTATCAGATGTCAATGCAAACTATACGGTTGTAATTGGAATCATGTGGTGCACGTAAACGCTCCGCAGTTCAGATCAAGTTCGGTGCTGCAGACAGACGACGAGACCGCTAAATATCCTGTCAATTGTGTCGGAATGCGACTCGTTTACGCGCACTAGACCGTCTAGACGAGGGAGACATAATTTCGACATGTCGCTAAAAGGGTATTCTAGTTCGGGGAGTCTGAGGACGTTGCAGACGAGAGTCCTTGTCGTCATTATGAGAAATCCGGCAGTGATGCCGTATGTTTATCACTTTTGTAGCTATATGTCCCTGAACATTTTCTAACGTCAGTCTTTAGTGCACTGCGAGCATTTCTGCTTTCATATGCGGCCGTGGTTGGGCCTCGTATGCTTAATATAACCTTACGCGCTCTTCGCAGACATGATTCTGTGCGCAAATATTTGAGCGGAGTGAAGCATGTTTTCCTTTCAGCATTAGCTCTCAATGAACTTCCAATATTCTGGGCCGCGCTACTTGCGTCATCAATTTCATTTTCGCGAATCACAGAGGTCATTATCTTAAAGTTTTACCAGTCACATCGGCTGGCTCGTTTAGCATCGTTTATTGTAACAATGCTTGCAAGTGGATGCACATTGCGATGGCACCAGCGTCTTCTCAGGCGGGATGCTACAAAGGATATTTCCCTTCCAGCTGAAGGGCAAGTCAAGAATAGGCAGGAGCACGGACGGACTATCGATCACACATTGTTCACGGTGACATCTGCTCTCGATTATCTCTATCGACGTATTCATGTCTCGACGAGATACAAATCGCTGCGTGGAATATCAATTCCTGACCATGGAACAATGGATATTTACGGATTTGTGGCATCAGCTACAATCGTGATGTACGCGTGGTTCTATCATCCAACACGGCTACCCATGTCGTACAACCATTGGATCACAAAGTTCGCAGAGATGGACACGAGCCTGTTAACTGCTCTTCGACTTGTGAAATCCGGTGAATTCATCTACGGGAAAGATACAGGATGTGCGCATGTGCTGGCACCTCTCTGTGAGAAGCTTGGATTACCGAAGGAATACGGTGATCCGGCACTAACGATTCCGATTCCATGTTCAATCGTTCATGCTAATAAGACAGGAAACTGCGAGGTCCATGCGGCCATGCGGTTTTCGCGGGCTTTTGTGTCCGCGCTGGCAATCTATGCTCCATTGAATATGGCTCTTTTGGTTCGGTCTCGGCGCAGACTTGACGTGCAAAATCTGAGGAACGCTCTGTTTAGCGCTTGCAGGTCTTCATCGTTCTTGGGCATGTTTGTTGCGCTTGCCTGGTATTCCGTGTGTTTTGCGAGAACGAGGGCTGGCCCATATTTCTTTCCTAAAGTTAAAAGACTGAGGTGGGATGATACACTTGGCCCTGCACTGGGAAGCTTTATGTGTGGATGGAGTAAGTAATCTGGTGCCATTTCTATTGCATACATTGGATTGACGCCATGCTGTAGGTGTTCTGCTTGAGAATCCCAAACGACGAGGCGAACTCGCTTTATTTGGTACGTACGTATAATATATATACTGTTCATTTCGCTAACTGTCCTGTAGTCGCGCCACGCGCCATCGGCGCTTTTATACCGGAAGATTTTGATAGGTTCCACGAATATTCCGAATGCGCGGCTTTTGCCATCGCCTATGCGGTTTTATTTTCCGCAGCCAGGGCCTCAACTTCAGGATTTTTGCGGACCAATAACGTACGACCGCGAGGAGTTGTGGGAAACGCGCTAATGACAGTTCTGGGTAAAAGTTAATTGGTTGTGTAGTTAAAATACACGGTACAGTAAAACATATTAGGCATTGAAATTATATATTGAGTACATCTGTGAATCTGAGACGTAAATGGAGACCATGACGAGATATCCCCATGTCGAATCAAAAGCTTTTCCGATTTGCCTGTTTGTTTACATTGCGTGCCTAAGCATACGCAGTGCAATCCAATGTACGTATATTGTAGCACGCAAGTCTCGCGATGACGTTGCCAGCACCAGTTATTAACCAACGTGCAAAAAAATATGCCCAGCAACTTTTTTGGCTATTAATAACTTATAACAATGCAATGCTAGTTATATGGAAACTGTGACAATTATTGGCGATGGATTTAATGGGCAGAAAGCGGACCTGTCGGAACGTTGGAGGAGCCACGCGATCATCAAAACAGAGAAGGTTGTGGACGCGCAATTGACGCGAAGCAGAAATAACAGAGCTTATTTTATAGATTGATCAGAATTTAAGAAAATTAAAGTATATTTTCTTGCTACACGTTAACATAGATTGTTACAAAAGATAATGTACACGAGACTAATAAAACACGAAAGCACGCGAAAGAACCGGAAACGCGATACTTTGGGGTAGAAACACAACCAGCCCATAATAAACCATAACCAACAAAAAAAAAAAGGACACCGTAGCACTATTCCCTACACAACATATCTTATTTCATCGTCAATGACCTTGAACTAGCTTACTTTGCTGAGGAAGAGTATTTGGTGACAGCCTTGGTTCCTATGAAAAATATTAGGAAATGATCGACCAAAAAAACACAATTGAAAGCATTAGTTTACATACCTTCAGAGACGGCGTGCTTAGCAAGTTCACCAGGTAGGATGAGACGAACAGCAGTCTGAATCTCACGCGCTGAAATAGTGCTCTTCTTGTTGTAAGCAGCAAGTTTGGATGCCTCAGTGGCAATACGCTCGAAAATATCATTGACAAATGAATTCAGAATGGACATGGCCCTGTTGGAGATACCAGTATCTGCAGACGAAAATTAATCACGATTCACAAGTAACAACCAATCGATGGATCACGCGACGCGGATACATCTCGGAGATAAGATCATACCTGGGTGAACCTGCTTGAGGACTAAAGAACACGTTAGAATGACTCTATTGAAAAATACCGATGGCATCGAATCAAGCCTGCAAATACATACCTTTGTAAATGTAAGACGAATAAGTCTCCTTGCGAGATTTGCTTCGCTTCTTCTTCTCAGAGGGCGCAGTAGTCTTCTTTCCAGCCTCCTTCTTCTCAGCAGGAGCCTTTCCGGCGGGAGCCTTGCCAGCGGTAGCGGGCTTCTTTTCGGCAGCTTTTGGTGGCATTTCTACTTAAATAATTTGTATGTTGAGTGAATAGGATTGATTGTGAACTAGTGTGTGACGCGACACAACAAATACCGGAATCGATTGAGTGGATGCGGAACGAAGTAAAGGCGGGCGAGAGGGGGGGAGGGCGCGGGTTTTATATGTGTGTGTGGCTGGCACCGCATCAACGCGCTCACACGCTAACTTTTTCAGCGCACTCGCGTTGGGAGCAAAGCGCTGCCCAAAAAACACACACACACAAAACTTATTTAACAAGTCCGCGCCGTTCTCGCTCGCCCACTAAACAACTCGAGTTGATGCGCCCGCGCCGCCCCACACATATAAATATCTCTGGCCCTCCCCCTGCCCGCGCAATTTCATACAACTGCCTCACATCTACACCCTTCGTACTCCAACAACCAACGTTCTTTATCAACTTCTTTCTAGCACATCTAATAATCAACAATGTCTTCTGGTGGAAAATCTGGTGGCAAGGCCGCATCTGGTGCTAAGGCTACCCAGTCAAGATCGGCCAAGGCTGGTCTCGCATTCCCTGTCGGTCGTGTTCACAGATTGTTGCGCAAGGGTAACTATGCTCAGCGTGTCGGTGCTGGTGCTCCTGGTATGTGTATTCTGCTTAATTTGGTGTGGTTTATATCTCGTAATATTTTGGAATACTAATTTATTGTTTGTTAGTCTACCTTGCTGCCGTCCTTGAGTATTTGGCTGCTGAAATTCTCGAGTTGGCTGGTAATGCTGCCCGTGACAACAAGAAGAGTATGTGAAATTTTGTTTGGTGATTATGATTGGACAAATTTTCAAATGGCTTGAATTTTATCTGGTCCATGTAATCGATTGATCAATTGCTTACTTATCCTCTAGCTCGTATCATTCCCCGTCACCTTCAGCTTGCCATCCGAAATGACGAGGAGTTGAACAAGCTTCTTGGTCACGTCACCATCGCTCAGGGTGGTGTTCTTCCCAACATTCACCAGAACCTCTTGCCAAAGAAGTCTGGCAAGGCTACCAAGGGCGCCAGCCAGGAGTTGTAAGCTCTTTGACTTCTTGGCTTGTATACTATCGATCCATTCTTGTCTCATGTCTTCATTCTTCCGCCTTTCTCTAAATTTATCAGTTTAGTGTAATTGGTTGTTGGATGTAACTTTGTTGTATCTGATAATGGATGGGATTTGTGTTGATTTATTTATTGCTTTGTTTGGGTTCGGTCATTGTAATGGTATTTTTAGCGCCTGTACATTAGATATTTGTGGATGTATGAATGATAAGTCTTTATGTTATTACATAAACGTCATTCGTTTCAAAATGCTAGTTCCAATATTGTGACGATAATCGGGCCATACTTTGTGCTGGATATCATCTTGGGACAATTGCACGATAAAAATGAACCTCAAACAAACTTTTTTTATTTTACATAACGCGTCCCCATTCTTGAAGGGGGGGAACCTGTTACTTTTAGTTTTCTTAAAAACAAAAATAACAAAAATATAAATCACGAGACTAAGTCGAAAAGCTGATTCGGAAATCACTTGAAATCAGTCCTGTTCAAATAATGCCAGCTGCAAACCCAATCAGTCAGCTCTATAAAATGCCGCGCGCCAAGATAAATAAAATCATCAATAATATTGACAAGGCAAGGCGCGCTTTAGTCCGTGCAAACTCTTTTCATGATAACGATTTCAACGCGTTCGTGAATGTCTCGACCAGATCCTTGGTCGTCTCTAAGCCGACACTCACTCGGACCAAGAACGGATCGACACCGTATTCAGAAGCCCACTCCATTTCTCGGAAATGAGCAATTACGGTGTAAGGACATAATAGCGTGAAATTCGTGCCCAGTGATGGACCCTTGGCAGTCTTGACCGCATCAAAGAATGCCTGTGCGTGGCGCGGTTCATGGAATACAATCGACAGGAGACCACCGTACCCACCGTTCTCCGTCCGACACTCATCGTAGAATTGACGTGTCGAACTATGCTTGGGATAATACACATTTTTGACTGAAATCCATGTTAGTAACTACTGAACCACTTATTTTCGTGAAACACAACACATACCTGTTGGCTCCATGAGAAGCAACCCACATAGAGCTTCAGCGTTCACATTGATTCGCCCGATGCGTGAGGCAAAGTCACGACTGTTGCGTTCCAGGAAAATAGCATCCTCAGCCCACATGATATCCTCATATTCCTTCGACAATGTCTGCTTCAAAACATCATAGTATTTGCTCGCCGGGCTCAACACTAAACTACCTCCCATGACATTACTATCTCCACTGAATATCTTCGTGAGAGAACTAACGACAATATCCGCATACTCCAAAACGTGAATGTTCTTGAAATTGCCAACCGTCTCATCCACGACCACAACGAAGTGGTATTTATCTGCCAATCGCCTGATTTCCTTTAAATTCGGCGTCTTGAGTAACGGGTTGGAAGGGAATTCGCAGAACAAGGCCATGACCTGCTCGCCTCCTTCCAACAGTTTCTCCAACTCAACCAAATCTTGAGGTTCACCGTGTCCGAAGAAATGACAACCTGGCCCCCACTTGTTCAGGATCTTGAGAGTGTCGATGTAAGGAAATCCGAAGCAGACTGACTTCTTGTTCTCTAACGCCGCCAATAATAACTGATGCGCACTGAAAATCGAGTTCATGCCAGTCGGATAGATGAAAACATCGTCTTCCGTCAGGCCCTCAACATCACGTGTGGACACGTGAGGTTGCGTCTGCAGAACTTGTGAGATGTCGAGATTGTCTTCCAAAGTGCCCGCAATCCGCCGTCGGAGAGCAATTTTGACTTGTTTGACAAAAGAAATATCGAGATTCCTGCCAAATCTCTCCTCGAGAAAGGTCGAAAACTCTCGCGAATCATCGCTCTCCTCTTCTGAACTCGCAACGCTGGGAGACTCGACTTTCTTGGCGTATCGTCTGAACGTATTCTTCGCCAGCTTGAACGCATCAGCAGCCGACTTTGGTTCGGACTTGGGCGTATCTGCTGCTTTCAGGCGCTCAAGACAGTATTCAGCCATGCGAGATGATATACCGGCGCCAGTGTGTTGCCAGAACGACTTGGCCAGGTCGACTTCAGATTCTGGATAGAACACGATCGAGATGTTCGACTGCACCCCCTTCGATGGAGGTGGAACCGTGATCTCCACGACTCGGATTATGGGATCAGTAAGTTTAGTCAACCGGTGCATATACGTGCGGCACTGGCATGCGACTTTATAGGATGGCAGTATAATTGCTTTTTCGTCGGGCCCGCCGTAGCGAGATTCCACCAGACTGATAAGCTGACAACGACTTTAGTAATTGGTCAAATAGCCCGTATTACATGCTAACAAACCTGCTGAATCTTTTCATGCCAGAAAAATCTATAAAACGCGTACTAACGTCAGTAACCGCCTGCAACCACGCACAGTATAACGCTGATAGCTAACTGACCTGGGATATCCATTCTTCATTTTACTAACAACCCAATCCTCTCCTTCTTCATAGGCAACATTAGCACTCCATGACGGTAATGTCACACTAACTGCATGAGGGGTGTTGGCTGGAATTGGACAGCCAACGACTGTTGGCGGGTGGTCAAACGATGGCATGGCAGAAGTTATTTGGCAGGGAGCTTTATTAGTTGAAGAACAGCCGGTGCGTGGTCTAGATATATGTCATCGACACTTCAAACGCTGTAGCATTCATACAGAGCGTGAGCGAGTTGACTCGGAACTGCAATATGACTCTCTCTAAAACCGTGGGGCCTGTGCCAGTGAAGGTATTTCCTAGATCTCTGAGAAAATTTCCGTGGCTTCGAAAATGTCGGGGCATAAGCCTCAATCTTCTGGCACTCTTAATAAAGTTTCGCATCTTCCTTCATCGGGTTTAGTGCCATTTGTGAAAAATGAGCCTCACAAAAAAATTTGGATGAACCAAAGTTCTTTAAATGTTTCAACCGCTTCCAGATCCGCATGGTTAATTTTCGATAACAGTGAATATCATAATGGCGAAGCGGAAAAGGTCAGAACTGAAAAATACAGTCACTGAAACCGTGACTGTTCAGTCAAAAAACGAAGAAAATGAATTGGAAGTAGATATCTCAGGTCGTAAAGACGAATCCTACTCTGATGGCTTTGACGACGAGGGCGAAGAAGACGAAGACGACGACGACCGGTCCGACGTGTCAAACCATGAATTGGATACCGCCAACGGACTGCCGACGGCAGACAGCAGAAAATCAGGGAAGATGTCGAAGAGAAAACTAAAAGTGAGCCAGCTCGCGGATGACTTACACAATCTTCAAGAGGCGATCCAGCTGTACAAGTCGAATATTTTCAAAATGGAAATCGATGAATTACTGACCGAGCTTAAAATTGATGAAGCAAAGACAAAGCCTGTCGATAGGATATTACACAAGCTTAAAGAGAGTATAGAGAACATTAAAGACAGCTCAGAATTATTATTGTCGGAAGCTGAGAAGCTGGTCTCAACGTCCGGCATCAGCATTCCCTTTCCAGAACCCAGACCGCCAAAGGACGCACAGTACAGATTTAAGTATGAGGGCCCATCTGACTACAACTTGGCCGGCAGTTACATGCTGAAGACGATAATTAAGAGTCCGGAGCGATTTGGAATCGACTTCATTGTTACCATGCCTAAAAGCATTTTTCACGAAAAAGACTTCCTAAACTACAGATACTTCCACAAACGTGCATTCTATCTGTCATATATTGCGTCTCACTTGAAATTGCAGAGTGACTTGAAGTTCGAGATGAGTTATGAACTTCTGGATGGAGATCACCTAAGACCCGTTCTCAGGTTAGATTCAGTGAAAGGTAAGTGTTTTGTGCCTTGCTGGTTTTTGTTTTATGTCACCAGTCCAACATATTTTAAGACGGCGGTGAGTTTGACTTCCATAGAGCGAAGTGCTATATTCGTATTATCCCGGGCATCGACCACGACATGTTCTCTCTCACCAAAATTTCGCCAGCCCGTAACTGTGTTCGATATAACCAGGATCCAGCTGGATCACTAAATCCGACGCCGTACTACAACTCCAGCATTTTGAGTGACACTTATTATTTTGGCAGTACGGTATTCTTACATAAAGCCGCCAAATCATGTGATCGCTTCAAAGACGCAATGAAGTTGGGAGAAATTTGGCTGAGGCAGAGAGGATTTGATTCCTCAGTCGCTGGCGGTGGATTTGGCCCGTGGGAATGGGGTGTTCTGATGGCGACTTTACTACAGGGCGGAGGGGCTCGGGGATCGCGCATATTATCCAATGGGTTTAGTAATTATCAGCTATTTAAGGCCACATTGAACTACATGGCGTCAAATGACTTCACAGAGAATCCGGTTAACATATCGAAGGAGCCATTAGCATTTGATATGGGCGCGTTTGGCGGAGGACCAGTGTTAGTTAACAATGACATCAATTTGAATGTGTTATATCGCATGTCGGTCCCTTCTTACCGACGACTGCGTCATGAAGCTTCGTTGACTGTGGCTGAGCTGGACGATGTCAAAGGTGATCATTTTGACTCAGTCTTCTTAGACAAGGTTGACAGCTTGATTTATCAATACGACCTTGCTGCGATGTAAGTCCAGAATTTGTGTCCTTTGTCTAAGAGCATCCACTAATACATGGCTAGAATTAAAATCCCATCGCCGCGCGAAGACAAGGTATATCGCGATATAGGACGCGTTTTCAGCCCTTCATACTGCGCGTATTTCACTTCCAAGATCTACCAAGTTCTCCATCGGGGCTTGGGCGAGCGTGCGTCTCTGATTTCGGTCAAGTTTTCCGAAAATTCGAACTGGCCGCTCACAGCATCAAGGCCATCATCGCTCGGAGATGGCACCTTCACTCTGGGTCTTCTTCTCGATCCTGAACATAGCGAGCGTCTAATTATCCACGGTCCATCTGCAGAACGCAATACTGACGCAGAGGAATTCCGCAAATTCTGGGGCAAAAAGTCGGAGCTTCGTCGTTTCAAAGATGGCAGTATTATCGAAACCGTCCTCTGGGAGCCACATCCGGAACGTTCCATTGTCAGTCAAATTATAGCTTACCTTCTTGAACGGCATTTCGGCGAAGGGGTCGCCAAAAGTATGACGGTCGCCGGTGATGGGATTGCTCAATTTTTTGCCTCGGACAATGACATAGGCGACTCTAGGGCATTCGCTAATTTCCAGAAGAATCTTGATGAGTTTGAGTTTTTGAGAAAGTTGCTAATCGATATCGACGACTTGCCACTCAGAGTTAGTTCAGTAATGCCTGCGTCGCCAGCATTGCGATATGCGAGCGTCCGGTCACCAGCTGAACTCTCAATTAAATCTATACACGATTTTTCAGACGTCGTGATCGAATTAGAGACTTCGTCTAAATGGCCCGATGACTTAAAGGCTGTGCAACATAGCAAAGCTGCTTTCCTTGTGGCACTTGCAGACAGTATCAAGAATATTGATTCGACAATTCTGACGCGAGTTGGACTCGATCGCGATCTTGATACTATTGAAAACTTTTCATACCTTGAAATAATGCTGTCCAGCGGCTACGCCTTTCGTGTCCGCATCCAGACTGAGCGAGAGGCAATTCTGCTGAGGAATTATAAAGCCGACCAAGACCTTGGTCGGCGCGCGCACCGGAATCTGGAGCGGAACTTTTCGCTAACAGCAAGGCACACTACTCAATTCCAGACCATGTGCCATCGATTCCCATTTTTGTCTTCGACAGTCCGGCGTATTAAGAGATGGTTTTACTCCCACTACCTAGCGCCAAGTGTTTCGGATATTCTCATTGAACTCATTACACTGTACACATTTTTGAAACCATTCCCCTGGACAGCCCCAGCGAGCGCTACTACTGGATTTCTACGCACGTTATACTTTTTGGCGCACTGGGACTGGCGGATCGACCCATTAATTTTGGACGTGGACAATTCGCTTACAATTGACGACATTCAATCGATCCGAGACACGTTCAAATCTCTGAGAACAAACGATCCAGAATGCACTCAAACTGCAATGTTCGTCGCTGTGAATTATGAAAAGAGCGGCATAATGTGGACATCGCCAAATCCGTCCAGAGTCATCGCCAGCAGAATCACGGCCCTGGCCAGAGCGAGCTGTGAAGTTTTCAAGACCGGAAAGGCAATTGTTTCGAATGACAAGAATGCTGTTGGCAAAATCTTCGTATCCCCTTTGACGGGTTTTGATTTCGTGATTCATTTGAAACAAATGAATGACCAACCTAGTCTCGACACGTATCCACCGAGAACAGAGAGTTTGTGTGACTTTGTAGGTTTGTACCACGACGAACTTCAGGTAAGTTGTTTTTCTTGTCGTCGCTTTAGATTTTCAAAGTGTTAACAATTATTACACAGACCATTTTCGGTGAAAATGTGTTGTTGTTCCGAAATGTTATGAAAAATGATCTGATCGCGGGAGTATGGGATCCTCGTATTCTAACGGCCCGCAATTGGAAAGTGTACCTCGGATATTCCACGCAGCCCTGCACCAGCGAGTCATCTCATACAGATGACAAGAATGTGCTCGTCAAGGCTAATATCGGTGCTATGCTTCGTGAGATGGAGAGACTTGGTGGAGATTTAGTTTCCAAAGTCGTCGAGGTATCGAAGTAAGTCGCATTTGAAAGTTTCATTGTCTCTTGCATTTCTATGATTAGACAAAAAAAGTTATTGTTTCTTGGTCTGCATGTGAGAATCATATTTAATCTATTTACAAATATCTATTACTGTACATAATATCTTAAAAATTCATCATCATTTTATGAACCAACCCTCGCCCGACAGTAACGATCCTCAATCGATATTGCCTCGTACACTCCCTCCATTGACGTATAAATGCTGTACATGTAGTCAGTTACGTCTGAGATAGTATGAGTCTCAAGTACCCGCTCACGCCCTGACCGTCCAATTTTCTCGCTTCGCGTGTACGTGAACGCGAATGGTGGCGTTCCTGAGAATCTGAATAAAATCTCGGCACGGTCGCCTTCATGGATGTCTTGAATGATGGAAGTACCTTCTGATACCTTAACTGTCGGTACGTCATGGATTAGCTTTGTGAGGTCCCCATGGACTAAAACTTTGCAGCTCGACGCAGAGTCCTTGACAGATACAATTGTGAAGTTTCCTGGTGTAGAGGCCAATCGCGAAAAGGGAGAGTTCGTTGTCGCACGTTGTCGCTTGCCGTTAAACTCGTATTCGATCTCAAATGGTGGCATGCCCGTCAAGAGAAATGAAATGCGGTCTCCCACGCAATAGTTTATACGCGGAGTACTAGGAGAGATTGTTGGCACATCTGATACGCTGACGACAACTTGCTGCGATGACCGGAATAGATCGTGTGTGCACCCTCTACCGTCAGTTACCTGGCCGATACTAATGGTGTGGCGGCCAAGACCCAGAGAACTGTATATCGAACGGAGTAAGTAATGGTTATCCTTAATGTTTGAGATTGTTATTGTATCCGACTGTCCTGTATTTTCGTGCTTCACGTGAAGAGTTAACGCAAATGGTGCCACCTAATTACTTGTTAATGGGCTTCGGCGTGCATTTGAAACAGATATACATACGCCAACCAGCTTCAATTCAATAGGTTCAATAGAGGAATCTTCAGCCTCTGCCCTGAGGCATGATTTGTACACTATTCCCGGATTAACAAATGTGGCGTCGGGACGTTTATGAACCTGCTGTACGACTTCAATCGGAGTGAATACATCGTTCGGTATCTTAGCGCTGTCGTAGACGGAGTCGGAAATTCCTTTGAAAGAGTATTTGTAAGTGCCGTGTTTTTCAGCCTCCATATGAATATTTGCGTGCTTGGTTACGGCTTGTAGGTCGAACATGGCAGCCCTAGCGCTGCCATCTGGTAACTTGTATTCCCGTTCGTACAAAACAGAGAATGGCGGGGATCCTGAGTAAAATGTTACCAATAAGCTCATGTTAGTCGCCAGCCATTTTACTTACCATAAAGCGCAAGCTCAAGAGAATCCTCATCACCTTCACAAATGTCCCTTCTAACCGCGGTACTTTCGCTCTGCATTTCCAACGATGGCGACTTAACAAGGTCCAGTCGTGGCCTCTCAAACCAGCTCAGCTCAAATGCTTTTGCAGTATTGGACACAGTTCCGGGGCAGAAGGCATCCGTCACGTTCGTAATCTCATAAACACCTTCGTCACGTACAGTAATTATATCACTGTTCGCATTATGCGCGCTGACAATCTTTGTAACTTCTGCGTCGGAGCGACTTTTGTAACCGTATGTAACATGCCAGGGTGCCTCACCACTCAATCTCAATGGCAACTCAACGCTCTCTCCTTTGCGAGCCTTTACACTCAGCTTGCCGTCGATGGGAACAAATTGAACCACCGGCCGTTGCATTCGCACCTCAATCCTGGCATCGGATTCGCTCAATGTCTTCTTACATCCATTTCCGTCCTCTACAGACGACAGAACGACAATATATGGTCCACCACTTGTCAAAGGAGGGGTTGCGAACGTATGCATAGGACCTTTGACAGATATGCTATACTGCTTACGCTTATTTCCGTGCACGATCTCGTACGTCAATATAAAAGGTCCCGTTCCATGGAAGTTAACGCTGACCTGGGCAGAATCACCCGTACAACATTTCTGATTCAAAGATTCCCTAGAAAACGAGGCACTAGCCAAAACTTTAACCGTCTGCTCGGTTCGAAATTGTTTCGGGTCTAACTGAATATTCGGATATAAGCTATCGTTTATACTTAAGAATTCGTAGGTGTAATGTCCTGCCGAGTCGGGTCGGAATTGAAGCTGGTGTCGAGTCTTCGTGATGACAAGGCTTTGCATTTTGACATTATGTCCATCAGTCACGATTCGATAGCGGAGGCCGAATGGCGGTGTACCAGTCAATGTCAGGTCGGCAGTGACTCCGATAGATCCGGCACACTTATCTTCTATGTCTTCGAACTTGACCGAAAGTGTAGGTTCGGCCGGCATTAACGCCAGACATGTCGCTGATTCCAATACGTCGCCATCACAAAACTTGCCCTGAAGGCTTTCAATGGCGTAAGAACCAGGTTTTGTGATCGCCAAACGTTCATTGCCGTTGACCATTGACAACTCGAGTAATTCAGGCACTCCGCCGTTCTCAAACGGAGTGTACTGAAACTTGACTTTGTAGGGACCCTCGTCCAACGCACCTTGGAGCTGCAATTGAGCATAGACTGTTCGTCCTTTTGGCAGATTCACAGGCTTTTCAGCGTTGCAGGTAGTAAATCGAACACTCGGCCTTGGATGTACCAAGAATCCATAATTCAAACCCTTCTTAGCCAACATCGGCGATTCTTCACGGTCCTTGTCCTCGTATATCCGTGAATAGTTAACTAAATTACCTAATCCGTCCTCCACCTCATCGATCATATATGCCCAACGGCCAACTGTGCCCAACGGCGTATCAAGTGCAGTCTCAACGGTCTGTGGGAGACACCATTCAAGCGTTTCTCCAGCATGCCATACACGTCCGGCTGTAGACGGTTTGCCCTGCAATAGTGGAGACGAGAACTGATCTGGTTGAATACTTTGAACAGAAAACATTGCCTCGCGCCCCTTGATCGAACGGCTGTACTTGACGCGCAAGGGCGGAACACCAAATACTGTAAGAGTAGGTGAATCTAGCGCACCTATACATCTGTCTTGAATATCAGATAGCTCGCCTGGGCCGCGAATTTTGGCGGTAGGGCAATGTGCAAGTAGTACATCAACCTGATACAACTTCACATCCAAATTCGAAGTATCGACGACACGGGCTAGGCGATATAGTCCCGTCTCCTTGACTGGGACCTTGACCTCCAAAATTTTCGATTGCGCATAGGCAGACTGATCATGCGAACTTGGCACACTGATTACCTCTGTCATCTTTCGAAGTTCCCTCCTCGTGAAATTCAAGGTGGTGTACGACGCATTATCATACACAACGTGATACAACTGTACCAGTTTCGGTTCAGTCGCATTTAATCGGATTGGGAGGTATACTGTATTTCCGACCTCGTTAATGCAGAATGTCTCACCCCCAGGATTCAGCTTCGCTGTACTTTCAGGAAGGATATGTACTACGTGGCGGCCCGAAATATGTGATGATCCGTGTACGATATCTTTCGGGCGAACGCGATGTTCGGAGATTGAGAGCTCGCGGTCGTATATCGCTCTCCATATAGTAGATACTATGCTTGAAATCGGAAGCAATGCTGGCGACGACAAGAATACCGTCCACACTGAGCAAATAATAATTTGCACAACAGTGACTGCGGGTGAAAATGTAAGCCACGGAATCCTAAACACGGGAAGGATCTGAAAAACAGTATTAGCGTTCATCCCAGATATTGCAATCGAAAAAACGCATTATATACCCATAAATACAGCCCCTCAATAACTAAATACTTGAATGCAAAAGACAGCTCCGCCTCTGTGCTGCTTTCTTTGTGAATTTGTACCAAATCGTAGATTTTCCATGCCTGTATTAATGCAAATATGCTAACTGCATATAGTCTTTGGGAACCAACATCAATGTATTGCTCTGGTATAAGCGGAGTCAATTGGACTGCAGATACTGGTGGAGTGCTCGTGCTCGCAGCTCTGGAACCATTTATTCCATTTCGTGGAGGTGATGGCGGAAACGAAGACGGTAATCTCGTGGTTCGTGAAGAGAAATAATCTGGCGTGCCAGGTGGAGGGAGGGACGGCCCCCGGAGCGGTGTGCCCATAGGCGTTCTCAGGGACAGTAACGGGTTCCGACGCGTAGCTGACCGCGGCGGAGACGTCACCGACGTCATGTTGTATTCAAAAGTGGCCACAACCTTCAGCAGCAATAGATCATGGAATATTCCTCGCTCGGAAGAAGGGAATCGCGCGCGTAAAAGATTATTGTTGATAATTTTGTTACTGAACGTGTCGTTCAGTTTTACCCGGATTTGAGCCGCAGCTCATCGGCCCCTGGTCGATCTGGTATAGTTATCCATTCTTCCTGCTCCAATCTAAATGAGAGATAAGGAGCGGTAAGATATGCCAAAGAAGCTCTCTGCTCGAAGGCGAGACGCATCTGACAAGCAGAAAGGAATAGATGCTGAGATCGACCGTATTCCGCTCTCTCCTCGGGAAGTTCTGAGACAGAAACTCGAATACAAGGGATGGGGGACAATTGAGAGTGATCCTGTGAGTATACCAGTTGTTAAATTACATGCATATCTGATTTTGACCGCTACGACCTAGAGTATATTTGGCAGTATTTTAAAGGACGCCGGTGTAAATGGAGCGAAAGTCGTGGAGCTCTACTCACTCGATGCTGACTCGCTACGCGCGCTACCAGTTATTTTCGGGCTGATTTTCTTATTCAGATGGATGCCAGACGCGGAAGATTCTGAATCTACCAGGCAGCCAAAGAAGTCAAATGCGAACACGGAGCGTGAAAATTTGCAAGAGCCGTGGTTTGCTAATCAGGTATCCGATAATGCATGTGCGTCCTTGGCACTGCTCAACATTGTATTTAACGCGTCGTCAAACGGTAATGAAAGTTCGCTCGGGCTAGGTGAACATTTGCAGCAGTTCCGGGAATTCACGGAGTCGTTTAATCCAACAGCTCGGGGAATGGCACTGGCGGACTTTGAGTTCCTGCGGCAAATACATAACCAGTATGCTCAAGCTTCAGAGCTACGAAATGACTGTGTGCAATTGTACCGCAATGCTAAGCAATCAAAGCGGAAAAGATCGAGTTACGAAGAGGAAGAAGGCGAGGAATCATTCCACTTCGTAGCGTACGTGCCAGTATGTGGAGCTGTTTGGGAACTTGATGGGTTGCGCGACTGTCCTATTAAAGTGGCGGAGGTGGGAGATATGCGCTCGTGGCCCTCTCTGGCTGTCCCATACATCCAAGAGAGAATTAGTGAATATTCAAAGGACGAGATTCGCTTTAACTTAATGGCAATGGTACCAGACAACGAGCGTGACGACCACTCTGTCTATCAGTCAAAGCGAGCAATTCAGGCTGGCGAGATCGTCCTGCAGACAGTCGAGAGGCGGCTTGACATGATAGCCCCGGACTGGGAAGAAATAATGCCTTCTGGACGAAAGCGGATGCCCTTGGATATCACTACCCTGGCTACAACGCCCAATGTCCAAGCTGAGGTCATGCGCATTAACGCGGAAGACAGAGTCGAGGCATTGATAGATATTCTCCACACGAAGGAAGAAGAACTGGAGAATTTGCGGTCACGCTCATGTGAGCGAGAGATTACTCAAGCATTCAGCATTGTACGTCTGCCCAGTCAGATTTATGCAATACCTGACAGGTTGGCTAATAGGAATATTAGGACTCGACATATACGAGCCGCCGCAAGCACGATTACTCGAAGTTCTTGCGACTGCTGATCGTGAAATGCTTGCAGGATGATGAGAATAAGATGCTGTTACAAGCAGCATGTGAGTCACGACGATAATACGCATTTCATATAGGTCATTGCATACTAGGCGTACGGGATGGTTATTGTAGGAATGGCAAATATGGCGAGATATGAGTGTGGCATATTTTCACTAAATATCCTGGACCAAATATTTGACGGCCGTACGTTACAAAATTATATGGGACACTGCCGACAAACTCATTTGACTGCCATGGGAGATATATCTAAGGAGATGCTTTGGCATATATTACACTATGTATTCCAATCGCCTTAATCCAACTGCCATCTTTTTCCCGTATCTTGCGTATCTCGATACGATGTCTATATTATTTAGACAGCTAAAAATATGTGTCAGCGGGCACTCCGGCAAGCGGTCAGCGATACCTCGAATGGAACGTACCGTCGCTCTGGGCCAAAATGTAGTCGATGGCTTGGCCGATAGACTTGATCTCGTCGGCTTCCTTACTATTGCGGGGCTCAATCAGAGAATTCCACATTTGTAATTAGATTAGCATTAACTTACTCAGGGATCTCGATACTGAATTCCTAGACTTTTTGTCAGTAAAAGTTATTACCTGACCATAACCGCTACCATACCTCCTCAATGGCCATTACGACCTCTACCGTATCCAAACTGTCGAGACCGAGATCGTTGGCGAACGTAGCCGCGGGAGTGATCTGATGCACAATTAGGATTTATTTGCTACAATTAGTCGATTCCGGGGAGGGGGGTCTTTAATACCTTATCGGCTGCTGTGATCTGCCAAGTAGATGTCAGCAGGATTGTCAGTTAATTGATCATCGACAGACGTACCTTGTCGAAGGCCTTGACAACCTCTATGATTCGCGCAGTGACCTCTTCGCGAGCGAGACCAGCGTCTGCGGAGTAAAATCGCTGCTGGACTAAGCCGTGTGGTCGGAAGACACCACAGACGGCCAGAGGTCGGCTAGCAACGCGTGAAACTGACGAGAACTGGCGCGCAGAGATAGGCGCGGTCAAGCGCGGCATCGCCCGGGCGTGTCGGAGAAGTTGAGAGTGCAACATTGTGTCCTGTTGATGTGGAAACAGTATCGACGCAAGTGATGATGGAGAGAAACCAGAAGGTGAAATCCACTCGGAGACAGAAATTTCGTAGTGTGGCAGCCGGTGAACGAGCTGTGACCCAATTGTGATTCAGTGTGACCCAGCCATCTTTGCGGCGGCCAACCAATCAACAAGAAGGCCAATCTTACATAATGCAACCACAACCTTTGACCGCACATCTACTAAAAGATCGCAATTAGCAGCACAGTCTACGCAACAGGTTCGCCATCATCAGAATGGTCCTGCCTACAGTGCCTCTCCTCCTCCGGCCATCCCGGACATCGCTATTGAGATTCCCGTTCTCGCCGGCTGCCGTCCGCGCCTTCTCCGGGTCAATTGCCGCGTCCGCAAACCCAGCACCTGGTGCGTACCCGAAAGGATTTCGTTTACCTCGTCCTGAGGCATGGGACGAGGGCGAAACTGCTCTTGATCGCGCTGGCCGCCTCTATCTTATGACCGAGCTTTTCCGCGGCATGTACGTCGTTCTCGAGCAATACTTCCGTGCCCCATACACCATCTACTATCCCTTTGAAAAGGGTCCCATATCCCCAAGGTTCCGTGGTGAACATGCCCTGCGGCGGTATCCGTCCGGCGAAGAGCGATGCATCGCTTGCAAATTGTGTGAGGCTATTTGTCCGGCTCTCGCCATCACGATCGACGCAGAGGAACGTGTTGATGGCAGCAGACGCACAACAAAGTACGACATTGACATGACAAAATGCATTTACTGCGGTCTCTGCCAAGAATCCTGCCCTGTGGATGCCATCGTCGAAACTCCTAACGTTGAATACTCCACAGAGACTCGTGAGGAGCTGCTCTACAACAAGGAGAAGCTGCTGGCCAATGGTGATAAATGGGAGCAAGAGATTCAGTTTGGTCTTGACGCCGACTCTCAGTACCGTTGAACTCCACAGTTGGAGAATTTATCAAATAGTCCTTCAGTAAAGTCATTATCCAAAGAGTCACAATCTAAGAAAATTGACAAAATCTAACGGTTATATTTTTGGTATAGATGGGTCTGGTCAATATTCGATTAATGGTTGTCCCGTAGGATCACGAAATGGTGTTGTATGTGTATATAAAATAAAGCAGACATAACTATTTGATGTGTGCTGATGGGATTACGCTGCATGAAGGATTATGTACAATTTATTAGTGCCGCAATTAATGTAGAGCGTGCAATTAAAATCTCTATGCAAACCGGACATTGCGGTACGAGGCACCATTGATCATTGCCTCCTTTGTCAGCGCAGACAAATGTCCTGCTCCATTCTCCTCCTCCTTCATCGCAACGTGTGTTCGGATCGATTTCAATATGCTCGCCGTACGACTGTTGGCCTCGACACCGTTAACAATCATCTCCTCCAGTAAGGACTTGCATCCAAAAAGGTCCATGAAATAATCCCACTTGAGCTGTAATACCTCATTATAAACGTCGATAGTGCATCCCATGATGTACGACTGAATTCCATATGTCCGTGCTCGATCAAACACGGAGAGAGCGCCATACGCATCTCGAAAATTAGAAACCATAATCCGCATAGCTCGGGTCAGAAGATAGGGGTAGTTCTTTGCAATGTTGGGAGCCATGACAATTTCCTTGCTAGTCCGCTCAAAATACTCAGCTGCCTGCTTGAACGGCTGGTAGACCTCGCGCTCGAGCAATGTATCAAGCTCAGTGTCAGTTCGACACGACCGCATCCTCTCAATCATGCTTTTTAGGGACGCAATGCGATCCCGTTCGGCCTCCTCGGTGTCTTTATCCATGTACTCGGTCGGCAGCTCTCCAAATTCACCTCGTTGTCTTCGTACTCTGGCGGACAGTTCTCGCAATGAAGGCGGATACAGGTCAGCGCCAGTGTCTAAGTTCGAAATCTGCATCCACGACAACGGATCAACGGCCTTCTGCACTCGCGAACTATTCCAATCAATCCCTTCCACGCTCCTATGGTGCCGCGCTCGGAAGACCATCGAACCTCTGGCCGAACTCATTTTCATACTCCCGTCATTTGTTGTCGTCTCGGTCTTCTTCTTTGTTTCCTTCTGGCCCTCTGTTCGCCCTTTCAAAACCTGTCCAAATAAAGACTCGAAAATAGATTTCTCTTTGACCGTAGCAGCGCCAGCATTCGATCGTAACTGCGCTTGCCGGCGCCGGTATCTCTCCGAGTGACTGTCCTCTTGGTTTGTACTAGAATAGTATGCTACCGACCGCGCGTTTCCCGCAACACCGTATGGGACTTCGCTTTTGAGGTACTCCCATCCACTCAACTTATCTTCGTAATCAATTGAGGCTGGCTGGACTACTGCGGATTGCGTCTTTTCCGTGGAATCTGTCGGTTCCGAGTCGGATGTTTTCCTTAGCGTTGCCCGAAGAAGTTCATCGGCAAGCGAGCTTGCGCTCCATTGACTATTATTTCGAGTAACTAGATATGTTGCCTTGTTGGCGCAAATCAACCGCCTGCTGATTGGCATTCTTATCTTTTGTTACCGTGCTATTGTGGTAGATGACTAGCTGAAGTCGAAGGTGGGATTTAGAAAATTTCGTTGGGAGAAATTAATTGCCTTTCGAGAGAGAGTTCACAAAACCGATTTAACGCACCTCGTCTTTCCACCGTTGCTCATCCACAACATTACGTTTGCGAATTCAAACCGACAAAATGTCAACATGACAAAGAAAAAGAACAAGCAGAAATCTGCAAACAAGCTCTCCTCCAGCGGCAGCGAGAGCAGCAGTAAGACAACGCCGTGCTACTACTACAAGCAGGGTACTGATCCCAATTGCGTCGCCCGCGTTAATGACAGATATCATTGATGCTTACGGTTTCTAACTTCTTATTAGGATATTGTGCTAAAGGCGACAATTGTCCGTTCCTTCACGAAGACGCGGATAAGTCACAAGAACAAGCCAAGCAAACGAAATATTCCAATGTCCTGAATGTCGTCGACAATTCCGATTTCAGTCTTTCAGGTCTGTGCAACAACAGCGATCTTCTGAACACGGCATGTACACTAGTAGAACGGATTAATGCTAACAAGATTACAGACTTCGACGTACAAGAATTACGAGAAATCGCCGGTCGGCCTCCCGTGTATTTCTATTCCAGTTTCGCTGTCACAAAAGGTGGTCGCCGAGGTATTATCAATGGTCGCGACATTTCCCCAGAGGAATTACGGTATTTCGCGTATTCGATGAAGGATATGGGTGAATACGCAATATATGTATGGGTTTATGTACTACGAAAGTATCGACGACAGAAAAAGTCTCTAATGCCCCTATAGGAAAAAATAGCAGATATCGCGGCCCAGGATATGCTCAATCGCTTCAAGTTTATAGACAACAATATCGACAAGGCGGAAAGGTATATTGAGATCGCTAGACAACGGTCGGAATCTGAAATCAAGGACTTTGTACCTCCTGAGGAGGTTCACAACAACAATTCTACCGGAATACTGGCCATTCGTTTTTTGCAAGGGGATACATCCGTGTTCGACGAGCTGAAGAAACGCGTCCTGCAAACAAAAACCAGTGATGAGCATCCTGCGCACAGCACCAATTCTGGGATGCATGATTTTGCGGCGAGACTGGGAAGTAGTGGTGCGCCAACGTCTGCATTCGGATCCTCACCAGGATCATCAGCGGCAGCGAAAAACATTCCTTCAAACTTTGGATCGTTGTCACTTGGTTCGTCCCAACAACAACAGCCAACAAGTGGACAAGTTTCAGCTTTCGGAATGGGTGCAATCCCTCCTCCGCCAGCCCAAAACATTGGTTCGGCGATATTTGGATCATCATCTTTTGGTTCGTCTCCTCAGCCACAATCTGTATCTCAGCCATCAGCATTTGGAACATCCCAAATAGGAGGTTCTGCATTTGGAACGACGGCACCAACCGCTTTCTACAGTATATCTTCAGCTCAACAGTCTCTGCCAAAGTCGTCACTTGAAGCGAATGCACGAGGAGCCACAACACAGGCTACAATGTCGTCCTTCGGTTCATTCGATTCCACGAAACCTGCCTCGGCGGCCACATTTTTGTCACAAGGCTCATCGTCACTATTCGGGTCATCCTTCTCTGGATCGCGACCAACTCCTACTTTTGGCTCTTCAAATTTCGGTGCTGCACCTGCATCAGCAGTTGCAAATAAACCGACGTTCGGACAGACGGGGTTTTCCGCATTTGCGAATGCGTCGCCTTTCGCCAGCATCACGCCCTCGTCGCAGGAGCAACCCTCCCCATTCGTCACCAAACCCGAAGACAAGACCGCGGGAAACCAATTAAAACCGTTCAGCGCTTTCTCTATGGGCAGCGGACCAGGCTTCTCACCATTTGCACAAGTAGGTAGTAAAACTGTGTCACCTTTTGGTGCGTTTGCGGAGCAACAGAATCGCGGTCCAGGATCGATCAATGCGCTTGATGAAAGTAACTCGCACGCATTCGCATCGATCGGGAACCAGTCGCAGAACAACTATAAGACAGAACCGTCTTCTGTTGAGGCAATGTCGCTCCAGATGGACGGAGTCACTCCTTCTTTGCAGCAGCAGACGCAGGCACAACAGCGAGATGAATCTGACATGGGCCGGCGGCAGAACGAATTGACGACGGCAAATGCAAGTGCACTCGGAGGTGCTGCCTCAGTGCAGACGAAGGCGGAAACAGCTGGTCCCAGTCAAGGCACTCGGTTCACTGGTTGCTATACAACCCGCGCAATGCAACGGTTCCCGATCACTTCTCAAGAGACGGAGAATGGTTACTTCCCTGCTTTACCTCCTCGGCCGCGATCCAAGATTGAACAGATGTTCGCGTACTTCTCCCAACATGGTCGGCAAGTTCTACAATCCAACATGTCTAATCCCAACACTGGGCATGTCGCTTTTCTGCAAAGCGCGGGGGAATCATATTTGCCTGATCTCAGTGATCTGAATCTGGAGGAGAAAACTGCATTTGAAGAGAATACGTACGAGCTAGGGAAAGTGCCCGAGATAGTACCTCCATTACAGTATATGTAGTCACACTATATTACTTACTTTGTACATATTTGCCACACTTGTGTTATTCGAGTGCGGAAGTAGATTGCCACGGGTTTTCTTTTGCGTGTTGTAAATAAAATATTTTTAATTTCCTTTGTGACTGTTTGTTCGTTCAACAGTTTACACCTGAACTCATCCTTCCAACAATTCAGCGATGCAAACTCTAGTGGATATCATATCCGCATGTCTGGGCAACTCGATATCCAGAATAGGAAGTAACTATTTTGACCTCTTGTATTTACTTTTGGCTGCAACGAATATTACAATACATGTATGGTGACAAATGTGACATGGAAATTGAACGCAAAACCCTACCCGAGCACCATTCCTCCTCTTTACGCAGCAACGGTAACTTCGACCTCAACACCCGGCTCAATGTTGAAAGATGTGATCTGCTTCACGGCGCCGGAAGGAGCTTCCAGACTATAGGAACGGGTTAGCATGTGGCCATGGGCAAGATCTAATAACGAACGGGACGTACTCAATCAAACGCTTGTGGATACGCATTTCGTAGGCGTCCCACGTCTTGGAACCCTCACCGTTAGGGGCTAAATAAATTGTTAGCTTTTGTTTATCAACGCGACTTTATGCGGATTGTCAAGTTGCGATTGAGATCATATGAAGTTGAATGCAGGAATCCTTACTCTTTCGGGTGGAAATGCGTAAAGCCTTAGTAGGTAGTCTGACCGGTCCCTTAACCTTCATGTGCTGCTCCTTCGCCCGGAAAATGAGCTCGTTGGAAACTACATCGTACGTCAGTGGCTCGTTCATTCAGGAATATAATCAGTGGACATGAACGCATCCAAAGCAGATAGACACCCAAGACTTAACGACCCATCATTACGTCAAGCGTATGCAATCTGATTCTCAATCTATTTTTGCCATTCCATCCCAGATGCCAATCGCAATGTTCGAGTATGTCCACTTTTAATATTCATTCAATCTATAACATACCCTTCTCCAACTGCTGAACCTTTCGTGAGGTCATGGTGATGCGGAACTTCTTGAGCTCAGGCGCCTCCAGGCCCGCTGCTTTCTCCTTGTCGTAGCTCATGGTGTATACAGAATCGATTGTCCCAGGTGGTATAGTAAGAGCGGTAAGGAGGTTCAATCAACTTTCTTAGCGGCGATGTGTCGGCGATGGGGCTCGTCTGGCTGGCGGACTGCACAGGTACCGCATTTTAGGGCACTAAACTAGGTACTCGATTGCATTGCGGTATCGTGGCACTCTGAATGAGCGAACGCGGCCGTGACTGCGTTTTGATTAGCTTGCTCGCCTTTAGGGTTTGTAAGTTAGGGCTTTGCCAAGAAGATGTTAGGGTTATGACGCGTTTGACGCGCGTAGTTTCTCAGCACGCGTCTCGCGTCCTGCGTCCACCGCACTATTATTGCAACGGTTTGTTTCATACGACGAAATATCAACTAAATCAGTAGCCTCAAGGACACTCCTTGGTTATTACGGCTACATATGACTGCGAGGTAGCGTTAACGCCCTAGTGTCAAGTAGATCACGTTTTATCACGCTGCGTCGCTTTGGAGAGGGGTTTCCTGTTCCGAGCGCCTCATACGGTCGACAGCTTACCATCGCCCGTCCGTCTCTATTATGACACGGATACAGCAGCGTTCATCATTCGTTTTGCAACTCAACACTCCACCTAGGTCGTCGCCATCGCCAATATCCTTCACCACGCCATCCTTGGCGTCGTCTCCAAAGTCATCACCTCTAACAACCCTGGATACACCTGCAGCAACACAGGATGCTATTGCAGGTTACGAAAGTCCGAGTGCAGAGTCGTCCTTGAAGAAACCTAGCTGGACACAATCGATTGGTGTCTCTGAGCAGGATGACTACAATGTCTATGCAGACACTGACATCCAGAACATTTACGAAAACGCATATGACGGTCGAAATAGTCCATGCGTGACCGAGTTGTCGACATTCTCGGTCAATTCCGAGCGACCGCATGGGTCAGCCGGTGCCGTACCAGGAAGCCTTCTCTCTGGCACTTCTGATGCTGAGCCCGTGGAGCACATGGTCGCATGTGGACACTTCATTCGTAGTTCCTCGCCACTACGCAGCCGAAAGATCAGGAAAACTGCCGCGATTGCTGAGTCTGAAGACACGTGGAAAGGGCCCGTCGAGACGTCACTCAGCAGTGAGGATGAGCCAGTGCGACGGTCGAGTCGGACAAGGATGAAGCCCTTAGAGTACTGGAAAAATGAAAGAATCATTTATAACCTTGTACGGGATGTCGAGAGGGGCGAAGCCGTGCCGACAATTAAGTCCGTTATCAGAGCTAGTCCGGAAATCAAACAGGAGATGCCTGAAAGTAACAAGAAATCAATTCTGACCCCGTTGGGAAATTCCGCGCCTAGACTGAAACGGCGGCGAGACGCGAAGAGTGATATGGACAGCAACGTCAACTTCATCAATGCATGCGATACAGAAGGAATCGTCGCAGAGGTAGAGAAATATTCTACTGGGGAGAGAATACGCCGAAGAGTCGCTGTTCCATCGACGTCACTTTCGTACATTACTGTATGCAACGAGTCGTCGAATTTTGAATTTGCTAAAACGTTTGAGGAAGAAGGTGGGTTTATCGCTACGGGCATAGTGAGGCTACCGGCCAATGCTGGGTCCAAAGGATGTCGAAGAACGCGTGCCAACTCACTCGTATTTTGTGTTTTGGAAGGCACGGTCAGGGTCGTTTTAAACCAAGAAGTTTCATTCAAAATAGAGCGAAACGGACACTTCTTAGTGCCTAGAGGCAACTCGTACAGTTTGGAAAACGCGGGGAGGAAAATGGCTGTATTGTTTTACACTCAGGGAACGGATTCACTCTACAATGCCCTTGAAATGCAGCAAGAAAACGTCCAGAGCCTATGAACTGCACATGTATACAATATGATGGAATTTATTATAGATGGATTTGCAACTACAGTTATTGTTTTGCGGAAATATTGATGCCGTCGTTTTCACTGGTCGGTCGGTTTCGATATATTAACGCATTATCCATCACTGCAGCCGTCCGAGTTGCAAGTGTAGTCCACCGCCAAAACCTTCGTAACTTCCCAACCAAATTCACAAAACTTGAATAACCGTATGGCCTTCGTTTCAACTGCTCAATATAAACTATTTTTCTTCACCACTTGAATTATTCCATACAACCCCACTATTGGCGGATAAATGAACTAGTTTTTATTTAGAGGTTGCTCGATTCCGTCGAGAACAATAAGGCGCTGGCTTTGTCACAACATCGCCGCAAGTCATTTTAGCCCGCGACAATGCCTGAACTTTCAGCGAAAGACCTCTTCGAAAAAGATCTATCCCTAAGGTCACCGTTTCCTCGCGGAAGCAATGTGCCCCCGTCCACCACACCTGTTCGTCCGGCCCAAATTGGTCCGCCGATGTTCGTGCCACCAAAACCAGGCTCGGGATTTAAGCCACCGACGTCAGCTACCAAATTAGTTGCACCTAGCGCGCGAAGACCTGGCTTTGGAGATGCGAATGATAAGCTACAGAGACTGTTCTACCAGAGTCCGATGCCGCGGGTATGCATTGCTCTTATTGCTGATATTACTAAAATGATTCTGACTGCGGGCAAAGATATCGAACCCAGCTCTCTCTAGATATAATCCAATGGTGTCGAGTCCGGGAATGGGAACAGTGTATCCGAGTTATACGAATGCGATGAGTACGCCAGTACCGGACAATTCCCGGAAATCAACAACGTCAACATTGCCCAGAGACAATTTTCGGCATTCGCCCGCCCCAATGCAGAAACAACCAGTTGCTCCACCGCCTCAAGCACTTGCACACGCATCACCACCGCAGAATGAGCGGATTCCAGCACCACAACCGGTTTCGCCGAATTCGGCTACAAAGCAAAACAACGTCTCTTCAGCAGCTCCCGAAACTACGCCAAGAAGTAGGAGTCTGGGTTTTAGGATTGGGGATTTGCTAAACTTGGTATCTGGCGTACGACATCCAGCAGAACCTGAAAGGTCTCTCGAGAAAGAAGTTTCTCCGGACCAACAAGCCACTACTGTCGCTGAGACATTCTACTCTGAGAAAGAACCTAGTGCCGATATTCAGATTGAAAATGCCCCGTCCGACTCACAGTCACTGAGCAGTAATAGCAGTGTTTCATCGAATATCGCGCCATCCAGCGCTAGTTCTACTGCGAACGCAAATACTACGGGAGGATTGTTGCCTTCCGCTTCAATTACAAAGCGAATCCAGAAGAGTCGAGTGATCTCGATCCCTGAGCCATTACAGCAGCTTGGAATGTATGAGTCAAGAGCATCATCTGCCAGCCCAATAGTATCGGCCAGACGGAAATTGAAGAAACGTTCAATGTCGCCCGGCCATTCGCAATCAGCAGTCGAAAAAGTCTCGCGCGGAAAAGGGGTACAGAGAGGACGGCGTCGATCGAGTTTGACGCGGCCACAGGCGAGTCAGAGTATGTCGAATACTGCAGTGAAGGCCGCAAAGAGACCGATAACCAAACGCGTGTTTCCGTCTATAGAGTCTGAATCGGATTCGGAAGAACGAGTTGGGCGTTATGAAGTGCGAGAGACCCAAAGGACGCCTGTTGCGCAAAGATTAGGATCTGGCGTGCAGGAAGTTCCTGATTCAGAACCCGAATCCGCCAGCCCAGAGGTCATGCCAGGACAGCAACTAAATCTTGTCGTTGAGAAAGACCGTAACGAAGAAAATGGTCGAATATATGCGAACACAGATTCATCTGCTGCGACACCGCCTTTAACGGCGGTTACGCGTGGCAGGAAACCGTCTCGCTCTCTGCCTGACGAGCAGCCAAGTCGGCGGTCAGGCCGCACCCGTGTCAAGCCACTGGAGTACTGGCGTAACGAGAGGATCGTGTACTGTCTGGTTCATGACGAGGCTCAGGGAGAAGTGGTTCCTAGTATTCGACACATTGTTCGTGCCGATGGTGATGCTGTCGACCATAGCCTAACTGGAAAGAAACGACGACGAAGTGATACTACGTGAATATTCTACTGTACTTTTAGGGAATTTGACTGCTGGCTATTTATGTTTGCTGGGAATAGTTATTCGGCGTTATTTATGGTTTGTTTGTAATTCTTACTCGGTGTACAGTAGACCGTTGTATATTATGTCATTGTTTGGAGGACGTAATCCATATCTATGTTTCTGTATTATATAACTCAACTGTGCTCCAGCTCCCAAAATAAATGGCCTGCTACATTATATACATATTCCAGATCCCATGTAAAATACAAGTAAAATATAGGTGACTGTGGCAGGAGCCTTACTCCTCCGCAGCAAGCGGCGTACTGACGCCTCCCGGACTATTACTCGCCCCAGGTCGATTGTCAATAAAAGAAACCATCTTGAAAGCGACTTCGTAAAAGGAGAACATGACCATGCTGGAAATAGTCACGCGGATTAACCGTGGTATCATTCCACTGAAAAGCTTCGCTGGGCCCTCCCCGGTGAAGATTTGGTAAGTACAGAGAAGATTGTTACCGCGGGCCGCTTCTCGACCAGAGAATGTCTGCATTCGGGTCTTGACCACGTCGATCGGCATAGTGGAAATGCTATTATTTCGAATCAGTGTCTCTGCCATCAATATCTCTTATTTATCACTCTTCCTTACACGGCTGCGTAGCTCGCCAATAGCTCAAGACTTGTAGCCCAGGTTGGTGAGAGTCTATCGCCTGGTGGCACGATTAAGCCATCCGCCATCTGCCGCAGTGAATTATATGCTGTGAACCGTACTGCCGAGGCCGCCCCTTGCCGCAATAGCGTTGGGAAAAATCCGTACAAAAGGCCCAGCGTCCCATGAAGCTGCAGTATCCGGCCGAATGTCGCAAAAGTACCAGGAGGCGATTTCGCAAGCGAGCTGATCTGTCTGATCTTTGCAACTACAACCCCAGTCAGCATCAATACTTATAGTCTACATTGAGTTTGGACCATCATACGTTCAAAAGGGACTAAAACCGTCGACTCCATGAACCCTGCCATCAATCCCGCCGCCAGCGACTTGGGTGCCGAAATATGTCCGTTCTCGTCCGCTAGCTGTTTACTCAAGAAATCGTACGTAACGAACCTAACTGCTGTTTTGGCTCCATTGCCGAGCATCATAGTCCCACATCCTCTGTACAGCTTCAATGTCAGTGCGGGGTGACCTATTTTATCTATCAAAGCCGCCGGCAGTTGCCTTAAGACTTTGTAATATTCAAGCGGGTCTACAACTCGTCAGCACAATTCTAAAGTGAATACGACGAGGTACTTACATGTGAAGCCGACCTCAGCTGTTCCTGCCAGTATGCCGGCAGCCATTAGTCTCAAGAGAGATCCCTGCACCTAATAGTCAACTACAACCATACCGCAACATAACCTCGTGGGAATTCTTCCTGGGCCAAGATATAGCTTAGAAATACTTACATCCTGGCTAGTGTGAATTGACATCTTGCGTGGATATGAAGCCACCAGAGTGTGGTTGATTCTCCAAAATTTCCTCGTTGGGAGATTTATTGTTGCGGCGCAGCTTGGATTTTAACTGGAGCCAACTGCAATACAATATGCGGACCTAAGTTCTATACGGCAAAAATCACCGAGATAAACTACAAATCGCGAAGGAACAATAAGTAAGAGGGAGACCGCGAGTGTATTATTCATCTTGCAGAAGTACAACCGTCCTAACAACCTCATCCGCATCATGATTAGCCCGACATACAGACACCACGAATCCCTCTCTTAAAAAGAAAAACGGGCTTTTTGTAAATTTTAACATTTTTTTGTATGCTCTTTTTCCCAGAATAAAGCTATTTCCCAACTCTCTGTCCTCAATTACTCAACATTGTACCACTTATCACGCCACACTACAGCAACGCAACAAGACACCACAACATACGAACACACTGTCAACCGGACCCTCGTCCCATAAACGTAATCAATTCCGACGACCTTGAGGGCCTCGTGGTCCCTGCTGTCGTGGGTGGCCACCTTGACTTCGCTGTTGTGGCGGTCGTTGTTGGCGGTGCTGCTGCTGTTGTTGTTGTTGCTGCTGTTGTTGTTGTTGTTGTTGCTGTTGTTGTTGTTGTTGTTGTTGCTGCTGACGATGCTGTTGTTGCTGTGGTGGCTGAGGTCGCTGAGGAATCTGTGGGCGAGGAATAGTTTCAGGGGAATCATAGACATACAAGCGCTTGTCAATCGTCTGCGGGATCGGCGCGATTTCAGTTCCCAGTTCCTGTTCAATCTTATAGAGGTTGAACCTGTCGTCCCAGTTGATAAGATTGATCGCAAGGCCAAGGTGACCGAAACGACCGGATCGGCCAATGCGGTGAAGATAAGTCTCTGCATTCTTTGGGAAATCAAAGTTGATAACGACATTCACGGCTTGAATGTCAATACCCCTGGTAAGTAAATCAGAACAAACCAAGTTTCTGCAAACGCCATTTCTGAAGTCGTGGAATACACGGTTACGATGTGCCTGAAGCATCCGCGCATGACTGTAAAAGCAGGAGTAGCCAAGTTCCGTGATCTTCTTGGCGAGAAGTTCCACTCTGTTGGTAGAATTACAGAAAATAATCGATTGATTGATTTGCAGCTACGAGTGTGAGTACAGAGTACATTCATACCACCACAATATTAACATACCTTGGAGAAAAGAGTGTTCAAACAATGGACCTTCTGCTTCTCTTCAACGAAAGCGTAATACTGTGTGATACCCCGAAGGGTAAGCTCGTCCATCAAATTAATCTCGTACGGCTTGGAAAGGTGTTTGTCCTTCACATTAATTAGAGTGGATTCAGTAAAATCCTTTACCCGAAGTGCCTTACCATAAAACTCTTGACTACCAGAGGGAAGGTTGCGCTGTAAAGTAGTATTTGCCGGTTAGAAGGAAAGTGCGAGAGTAACTGTTCAATGATAGGGGTGAATTCAGGGGAAAGAAGCTTGTCAGCTTCATCCATGATGAACATGGGACATTGGCTGAAGTCGGCGACACCTTTGCTGGCAAGATCAAGAATACGACCAGGAGTGCCAACCATGATGTGTACAGTGTCGTGTAAGCGCACGATGTCGTCCTTAAGAGTGGTGCCACCAGTGGTGACCATTACATTAATGTTCAAGTGCTTGCCAAGTGTCTTGCACACTTGGGAGGTCTGGAGGGCAAGTTCACGTGTGGGAACTAGGATAAGTGCCTGGATCTTGTCGCTCTTGGGGTTGACCTTTTCTAGTGCGGGAATGACGAATGCTGCAGTTTTTCCAGTACCGTTCTTTGCTCGAGCGAGAATGTCACGACCAACTAAAGCGACGGGTATTGACTCTTCCTGAATAGGCGATGGCCTCTCAAATCCCGCCTCAAAGATTCCCATCAATAGCTCTCGCTTCAAATAATAATCTTCAAATTCGCTACCCTTCGTATCTGTAACATCTTCAGTCTGTGGTCGGAGATCTTTCTTTGGTCGATTTATTTGTGATTTCCAGTTGTCGGATCTAAAGGATCGCGGAAAATGTCAGAGGCAATCAAGAGCCTTATTTACAACAGCCAGCAATCTGGACACAAAATATACCACTTACGTAAGTGAAGTGGCCTCTAATTGATTAGCCAAAGCCGTAGTCATCTTGAGCTGTATTTTGATTTGAATATGCTGCAATCAAGGTGATTTTGGAATGGAGGCTCGAGAGATTCGTGATATATCAGTCTATTAAATAGAAGTAGTATAGTCGAGTGGAGGTCGACACAGTTCAATTGCTAGTAAATGGATGACGAGTTACTCTTATGTGATTGGAGTAATATTGTAATTGTGTCGGAAAAAAAATTATGTCGGTGGTTGACTTTGTGTGCAGAGAAGGCGAATTCTAACAAGAAAAAAACAAAGCGTTGGCTTGGTTAGAACTGCGTGACCTCAAAAGCGCCACACAGTCAGAGTGAGTCATGTGATCGACCACGATCGACAATTGGCAAAAAGCTGTCATAAATGTTTAGTTAACAATTAGTTAACTATGATAAGTTATCCCAACTATTTTCTCTGGGGGGAAAAAACTCAAAGTGGACACACAATTATTGCATTATAACAAGAATCTATATATAGTACTACATGAGAAGAATATAAGCAAAATACGTAACGAAATACATGAAGTAGCGATCACATGGACGCCTTTGCTCTGCTTTGTCGTATATTATTGGCACGTATTTTACTAATTGAATGCTGCTCGTTCCGGGTCGGCCATGCGAATGATTTTAACATCATCGCCCAACTTGATGTTACCCATATCCTGTGGAGTAATGAATATCGTTTGAGTCTGGCTGCTGCGTTGAGCAGTTTGGATCTGTTGCAAGTTAACAGTAAGCTCGAGAACAAATGACCATGACAACTCACCATCATCTTCAGACTGATACGCCTATTCACCGCATCCATAAACACGTCACTAATTGTTGACTTAGCACCACTGCAATTACATAACTCCCAATACTTTAAGTTGCACTCACAATTCGTCCAGTCCTCGGAGCGGACAGTTCATGGCATCCCACAGTGACATAAGCAAGCAAATCTGCGTGTAAGACTTCTCTCCTCCAGAGAGGGTCGTGACATTACGTTTACCATTGTCACCATTAGACTTTCCGGTATCGACTGGCTCCACCTAATCTACGTATTAATCTCATATCATCATCTATTAGCTTTAACCTGATGCACCAGACCTTCAAGTTTAATGTTTCATTTTCATGACTGATGAAAAGTCGACCCTTAAATCCGCGCTCATCTAGGGTATGTCTAAAAATATCTTTGGCTCTAGTGCAAATTTGGTTCCTGAAAATGTAATATCTATCCCTGCGTTCCAGATATGTCTCGTTCAATTTCTGCTCACAGTTAGCCGACCGTCTCGCTATCACAACACCAAACAAACTAAGGAATCACACATACATTCATAAGTACGGTAAGATTAGTTAGTTCTCTTGCAGCATCGTTATACGCCCTCTGCGCCATATTGTGATCCTCAATAATCTGTTCAACAGGTTTGGGTAGACTATACTGTGTTAGGCACAGTGACCAAAAACATTTAAACGACTTACCTTCTGATAGATGTCTGGTAACTCTGCTGAACCTGGATCATTTCTGCTTTGAACTGATCCGCTGTCTTGCCGTCTTCAATTTCTATCCTTTTTGGGTATATGCTGCGAGTAAGTTTCGTAACCTCTTCGAGATTAGCAACAAGCCTCTCTCGTTCAGCAAGAATTTTCTCAAGTTTGCCACGCCTCTCTTCATACTGCTTCCGCCGGTATGTCACAGCAGAATTAAGTTGAATCGATTCCTCTGTTGCATCCTCTACTTGCTTCTATTATGTGAACATTGTTAGTATTATAAGCGTTGTATGTCTGAAAAATTTAAGGCGTACCTGTCGTTTCGCCAGCTCTTGGTTAGCTTGCTCCAATTCTGTCTTTTTGGCTTCCAGCTCACAGGTTGCAGCATTCATTTCCATAAAACGACGATCTTTCTCCATGATAATATTGGGGTACTGCACATTTTCCAAATTCACCAGCTCATCATGAACGATCTACATCAGGTGTTAGAATTCATATTTAGAAGTTGTCACTCGACTCACATCACGACTCTCTTCCAGCGCATTAAGCCTACTTGTCTCATCTGCCGCAGACATTAGTACAGCCAGCCTATCGATTTCACTCTCCGTATTCTGAATATCCGCCTTGAGATGACTCATTTTGGTCTGGAAATTGGTGAAAATTAGCCAATGCACATGTAGAATTCGATAAGCATCGCACTCACAGCAATAGACTGCTCCCGCCTTCTAAAGTCTATACTCATGTTGTCCAGTACGCTCCATTCAGCCTGAAGGTTGTTTAGTTGGTCCTGGACATGCTGTTCTTCTGCGGCGAGAGATCTGAAACAGACGTGAGAAAAGAGACTGGCAAAACATGATTAGAGAGGCAAACCTCATTTGCATATCACTGTCCGTCTTCATTCGAGGAGGCTCTCGTCGCCCTCTTTGCGGTTGCATTCCAGAAGCACCTCGTCTTTAATAATTAGCTACCGTGCTTGACAGTTGAGTTAAAAGTCTCACACACTTATTAGTCAATCGATAACCATCCAATGGGTGGCCGGCTCCCTTGGCAAAGCAAAACGTGACATTTCGAGGATTAGTGTACATAACTCTGTCCGCCTCTTTGCGATCCGCAATCAAGATAACACGTTCGATGTTATGAACATCAATCATAATATACTTGACGTATTCGTGCTCAAACTATTGAAGATGAGTAACACTATCATTCGCGATAAAACGACTTTACTAACTTCTAAGCAATCTAAAACAGTTTGAAATTTTGAATCCGGACAATTCTGTGAGAAATTGAACCTTTCGTCCTTGCGAATTATAATATTGGCACGGCTAGTAGGATGAATTAGTCACTCAACAAGAACTCATACATTTGACACTTACAATCTATACTGGCTCAAAATACTTTTAAGTAACTCCTCGTCTTCCTTGCAGGTAACAGCAAAAGAATCTAGAGTCCTATTAAAGTAGGCTTCCAAGATGGGGCCCCATTCTGGCTGCTTCATACGAATTAGGCTGCCAATAGGACCAACGGGCTTTTGGACAAATCTACTTTCCCTCTCAATTGCTTTCAGGACGCTGTCGATATTTTGTCCGAATACTGTCATATACTTTTGCTGGTGAGCCTGCAATCTCCCTATACGTGACTTGATATCATTCAGTTCGAGCTGCTTGTTATTGAACTTTGTTTTGGCAGTCTCAACGTCCCCTTTGTGCTTATCCGCGTCATTCTGCGTCTTCCGACCTTCGACTATTGCGCGTTCAAGGTCCATTTTCAATTGCTGTAGACGATTTTGACAATTAGTATGATCTTCGGCAAGTTTGGCCCTTCTACCCCCATCGAGGTCACTCAGTCGCTGTCGCTCTTCAGCAATCTTCTGGTCCGAACCGGCAAGTTTCTTTCGGAGGGCTTCGATTGCAGTAGCCATGTTTCTCTCATCATTCTGCCTTAAAGTTAGAAACATTCACGTTGACAATCCTGAACAGACGAACCTTAGCATCCCTCACAAAGTCTCTCTTCTCCTGCATTTGTCTGCGAAGAGAGGTAATCTCTTCAGCTAGTGGTTCCAAGCGTGCATGAAAGTCGTGTAGCTCCTGCTGGGTTTCTGCGAACTTCTCTCGAGATTTCTCGTAATTCGCGGTTGCTTCTTGGACTACTCGTTCAGCTTCCTGTACCTCCTGTGCCATTATCTCCATGTTCCCATCATGAACGGCTAGGGCCTACCCGACAGTTGTTAGTATGTAGCAATTTCCTGCCCGGCACGCCTTAAAACATACCTTTTCACTATCAACAACCGTAGCCCATGCAAATTGGCCTTGGAGACGAGTGAGAGTGTCTCTGACTTGACGGTGATTTTGGGTTTTCTTGTACAGCTCCGCCGCTTCGTCCCTCCGGGCCTGCAGTTCATTCAGGGCTTCTCTTCGGGTCTTAACAGTAGCAATTGTCTTTTCGACATAGAGATGGAAGGCGTCGTAGTCGTTTCTGAGGCTATCAAGACGGATACCCTTCATGAATAAGCCGTATTTCTCTTCAGGCGTTGAGTTACTCAAGAATGTTCGCGCCGTGTCCTGTGACAGAAGGGTCACTGGATTATCCACCATGAGGCCAAAAAAATCGAGCATACTGGTGAGCTCTTCCTTGTCTTTTGAGATTTGAACGCCTTTGTGATTCTTGATACGATAACTGGTAGAGCCGTTGAGCTGAATTACTCGCTCTATCCATATCTCCGGTCCGTATTTCTCTGGCTTGAAGCCTTCTCCTTCATTTTTAATAATAACCGTGATCGACGAAGAGCTACAACGTAACATTAGCGAGTTTCCCGCGTGAACGCGTAGATTCACGTACTTGCAGCCTTCTTTGATAAGAGACTTCAAACTCGACGCGCGGTTCGTGACCGACGCTTTTGCACCCAAGCAGATCGTAATTGCGGTCAGAATAGCACTCTTACCACTGCCATTGTGGCCAATAACGAAGTTTATTTGGGGCCCAAAATCTATTTTGAGGAATTTGTGACACTAAATCGACAAATTAGACGCGTCGGTCAAAAAAATAATCGACAGTGCCGCGCACCATAAAATTCACCAGTTCAACTGATTTAATGATACCGGCAGTTGCGATGACCTGTAACTGCCCTTAGTACATGATGATAAACAAGAGATGCCATATGATGCTTACGTCGGCATCGAATTCTTGAGTAACATTTAGCTGGTCGAATGCTTCGTCCTCGGAATCGACGCCATCATCGTATCCCGATTGCTCCTCCAATCCCGATTCCTGCTCTGAACTGGCATTATTGGCATCAGGCCTTAACCGCTTAGCTGCGTGCATCGACTCTTCCTGTAACCTTGTTAGCTAGAAATTCCTCCTCCAGTGTGGTTAAGTAGTGGGACTCATAATTACATCTTTTATTAGTGCGCCTGAACCATCCGACGCGTTATCTGAAGACTCGCTATAGTCGTTGGATGTAGCGACGCGCTTTAGTCGAGCCATTTGGCGGCCAGACAGCGAGATCGTTGTCAAAGGGAGTTCTTCGCCAATGTTTTGGGCTGGGGAATGAATGTTGGACAATCTACGTAACGCGTTCCAGAGGTCCAGGGCTGCAAGAATGCGCTGTGGCGCCAAAACTGCTTGCGGCTAAGATAATTATGCCTTGCTTATATTTATGGTGCCCAAAATGCGCATGCACCCCCTTCTCGCTCTTGCTCGCGAACGTGACGCGTATATCTCGGTACGCGTTTGCCGTATGCTGTTATCGCGTTTTTATTTGCACGCAGCTGTAGAGTAGACCCACACATCGTCTACACGAGAAATATATTTTAAAAGTTCTGAACATTGAAATGAAACATTGTCACAATCTACGTCGGCGGTACACCGTTATTTTAATATGTATGATTTACTCGATACCAACCCAAAGATACGTCAGGAATCTGCCCCACCACATTTCGACCAAGGACGAACAAAATAGCACAAACCATACAATCAACGAGAGAATCACGCAATATCCAATTGCATTTACTTCATCAAGTGCTTAGCCTTGTCGAAAAGCGACTGCTTTTGATGGCGCTGCTGACCCCCGCTGCGTCCATACTCCTCCTGCTGAGTATCGTCGTAGTCGCCACCTGATCCGCCACCGGACTGGTAGGTCTGACCTTGCTGGGACTGGTATCCAGAAGAACCGTACTGGGATGGCTGATCACCCAATCCCTGAGTTGTCTGCTGGCCCATATCGCCGGTGTCACCAGTTTGGCCGGATTGCCATTGGCCGCCTGTGCCGGTTTGAGAGCCCTGCATCGAAGGGTCTTGATAGGATCCTCCGGATTGTTGTGACATACCCTGGGAGCCACTCCAAGGCTGATCAGAAGTGGCAGTCTGGCGAGAGCCACCCATGGGTTGATCGCTGCCGTACGTTTGGCCCGAACGAGTCGAACCATAAGTCTGGCCAGTATCAGAGCCGTATTGCTGTGACTGTGGTTGGTCCATGCCAGACTGAGTCTGCTGACCTTGAGACCACTGACCGGTGGTGTCGTCCCTATTTTCAGGTCAGATTACGCACTCAATAACACCTTCCAAAGTGAACTCACTGCCCCTGCCCCTGCCCCGACTTCTTGAACTCTTGGAATCTGCCGGACATTGTTATCGTAAGGTTTGAAGCGGTTACTTGAACAAATACGTGTGATATAGACAATTGACAGTAATGATAGAAACGGAGCAACGACAGACGCGCTGGGTATAATTTATATTTTTGGTCAAACCATTGAGATTCCCCGAGAATGTTACTGTCGTATCACCGATCTGAGCACACATGATCAATTGGCGACAGCCGACGATCGCCAACAGGAGCCGGATGCGAGACTATGACGACAATCCGAACATTCTCGAACAAGGTGCCCGAAGAGGCATGGGGTAACCGGACGAGCACAAACGGGTGTGTGTGCCAATAATTGCCCCATCCATGATGTCGAAATGACGACGACGCGTTCTTTCGTTTACGCGGGTACGGTAGTCAGAAGGCCGGGGCTAGGGCTCGAGTGCCCGTCACCGCTGCTCGTTGGCCTAGCACCGGCACCGCGATCCGCCCATGCGACGCGGCTTCAACGCACATGGCTCTCACCAGTCGCTGTCGCTGGATGGTCTGATCTTTCGGGTATCTGGTGAAAAAGAAAAAACAGGAGGAATGGAATGCCGATCCTGCAGAAAGAGAGCATCCGGTTGTGACGCGTGCTTACACGTTATATTAGGAAAGGATATCTTGCACGTGACGTATTTGTCTAATATTAACCATTAACCGGGCTCGAATTGTCGCGCGCATTTGAATTCGAGGCAGCCTAAACCAGTTCCTTCCTCGGGGCCCCGGGCCGGACCGTGTGGGCTGTGTGTGATAGGGGCCGCTGGCAGCTGCAATTGCCAAAAACAAAATGTGACCTGAGACCGAAATAAGAGAATTGAAACATGATTGTCCAAGATGACCTCATCATTTTATACGTTAGAGATTTAACGTACCACTTATTATTATTCACCTCCACATTTACTATATGCAAGTGCAAGATCAATTCGGACATCGGACATTGGACAACACGCTTCCGCCTAGGCAAGCCGTCTTCGATCATTTTCGCCAAGGAGGCTCTGCACGCGCCTCCAATGTTCGGCGACGCAAGATTATTACCATCAATTTGCCAATCGCGTGAGACAGGAGGTAGTAGGCGAGTGATATGGCGTTGCGGGGTTGGGTCACAAAAAACATCGACGGCGCAGCGTGCGGCGATAGGATGATCATATTAAGTTATATTTAATAATATTATTATTATCTGCATCCACATTATCAAGATGCCGGCCACGGAACTAACGGATGCTGCGACCCAATGGCATGGCTTCAAGTTACGATTTCCAAGGTGGGTCGAATATAGAGTCAAATAATACAAACTGCAATCCCGACCTACCTAAAATAGCGCATCTTTCCAAGGGTATTTTTACATGTACGTCATACTTTGGAAGCAAACTAGTGTCAAATTTTCCGACCGCATATGGGCCAGTAGTAAATTCATGCTCATCCAGTCCACAGCAGATCGAAGTTTGCCTTTGATATTTACTGTGATGGTCATATTCCACCGCATGCCCTCCTTTCCTCATAAAATTTGTGCAAACTTACTCGTTAACAATCCATGAACTTCGAAAGTGGAGGTAACGTAACATTCTTGCGGTCATTGAACGGTATCCGCGAATAAGCAAAACCAGCACCGCGTGAGAACAACCCGGCCGATGGTGCGAAGACCAGAACGATCACGGATCGATCGGTGGCCATGCGCAAGGGGGGTCAAGGGGTTACATTTTTCCACAACCCTGCGTAGAACCCCAGGTATCGCAATAATCCAATATACTGCTACTTGCATTTATCAATCTCAAGCAATTCGATCAATTCAATTGCATTGTACGCACAATTGTGGGTTAGGGTATAACTAAGGCTCTGGCACGAAACAGACGGCGACTACCAGAAACTCGTCTGGGTTGCTCACCAAATTCCATATATATACATATATTGCGGAAATGCAGATTGAAAGGTTGGAGTGATGGGAGATTTTGTATCTTCCAAAGACGACTCATCTAGCGCGAATACGTCCGTCACTGATCCTCGCAACATCAAGACAGTTGTTTTCGGCGAAGAATTCGAATTCGAGGCCTGGTATGGCTGCTCATCGTATTTTTCGGATGACGATCGGAAGAAGTACACAACAAATACCTTAGAGAGACTTTATGTGTGCAACGAATGTTTTAAGTACACCTCCAAAGGGTCCGAAATGGGCCAGCATTTGGTAAGGAAACCCACTTTCGTGTTCTTCTAGTCTGGTGTCTTAATCCACGTGTAGATCGCATGCAGCAGCTCATTTTCTACGCCTGGAACGCTTGTTTATCAATATAACGAATTTTCGATACGACAAGTTGATGGGGGAACGAACAAGGTTCGTTAACTCTTATCCCAACCCCTTAAGCAATGTTACTGATAAATCACCCTGAAAAGCTCTATTGCCAATGTCTCAGTCTATTCGCTACGCTGTTCGTCGAAACCAAATCAGTTTGTTTTGCTGTTGACCGGTTCAAGTTCTACGTCTTGGTCCACCATCTCTCATCTAAAAAGGAACAAGCTGTTGGTTTTTTCTCCAAAGAGAAGTTGTCCTGGGACGACAATAATCTCGCGTGCATATTAATATTTCCGCCATTCCAGGGCCAGGGATTCGGCCAGCTCCTAATTGAGTTCTCCTATCAAATATCATTACTGGAAGGAAAGCTTGGATCTCCGGAAAAGCCGTTGTCTGAGCAGGGACGCAAGAGTTATTTGCGCTACTGGTGTACGACCATTGCTAAGACCATTCTACATATTGAGCACGAAGGAAGAATTTCAATAAGCGACCTATCTTACGCTACTGGTATACGGCAGGATGACGTCGTAGAATCGTTGCAGAACATGAACGGGCTGCAAAATGTGAAAACGACAAATGGTGAGGGCCAATCTGTAATGGTGATCTCTCGGGAAAGAATTGCCGATTGGGCTGCGAAGCGAAATATCAATTTACAAGCTCCGTCGCTCGTTGATATTAATTGTATTACAGTGCCATGAACAGTTATGACCCGGCTTGCATTTAATGAGACAGAGGGTAGGAAATGATGAAATATAACCAACAAGGGCAAAGTTGCACAGCAAACGCTTCGTCAAGGTAACCTTGACAAATGAATTATACTAAATTATACGTAGTTAACAGTTCCTAGCCGCGTTACTGTAAGCGACCCTGACACCTAAACACCAATAAGTTACAATGATTGCCACCTTGCCCGTCAAGCTGATTAAGCGCCAATCCAACACCAAAATCAATATCAAATAATTACACAATCCGAAATCGCAGGAATTATGTAGTTCCCTAGTAAATACGACTATATGCGGTGACGGGGATTCTGCAATCGTGGCTTCTTGCTGAAGTCAAACACTGCGAAGCAGCAGACATAACCAATGCCATCCACATAAAGTGAGCATTCTCGGAAGAAATCAACAATCTTCTCACACGATTTTGTAAGCGAGAACCACAGCACAAACGGCGTCAAAATAATACTAGCCGTTTCTTGGATTAATAGCACGATTTTCAGTGTGTAATACTGTGCAAACTCGTTCTTGACCTCGTCCGTATGCAGTTTTCCATTCCATTCAGGCGGCAAATAATGAGTAAATTCCGCAACATAGCGCAAATTAGCCTCAGGATCAAACACCAGCGTCTCTTCTTGAATTAAACCACGAGCCACGGCCAAAATGGTACCAAAAATGCCGATATAAAACAATACTGTCCGATCCTTGGTAATCTCGAATCCCAAAAACAAGTCAGGATCGATCACGGATGCAATACCGAGAATAGCTGCAAATGCGCCTGCCACGAACGCTATAAATCTAAATATCTGAGTTGTCTTTTCTTTCGGAAATTGATCAACATATCTGGACGCCGGGTAATAGCTCAAGTTCAAACGACGACGGAATAGATGATACAGTTCATTGTATTCGCGAAACTTCCATTCAGCAAGTCTGCTATATTGCCTCGACCCTATCGTACTCGGATTTTTGTGATATTCCTATTGATTATGTAAGTAAAATAACTGTAGTCGTATGAAAGGCTCAACACGTACATCAAAGTACCGAAAAAAATAAAGAAGAATGAGGTACACAATAATGAAAGGTGCAAAAATGATATTAATGACACCAGCAAATATAAATCGACGACGAAGTGCTTCGGCCAGAGCTTTCCTATGCGTGTCTTTGAGGAACATGGCCCTGACTTGGCCTTGCTCGTTGAACACAAAGTCCATCACGCAGACACTGAGGTTCAATTCCAAGCTTCGAGTGAGCCATTGCGCATGGCGAAGCAAAGGAAATGGAATCGTGAGATCAAGAATATCCTTGTTTATCATGGCAATAAAATAGTTCTCTTTTCGCATAATTCTATTCGCGATATCGTGCTCTCCCATCCGCTGTTTCGATTGGTAGCCAAGATAGTGTCGCGCTATTGCATTAGATGTGATCGGATTATCGTCACGTAACGCCATCAATCTGCGAGCGACTTGTTGCCATGAGATTGTTTGCAGCTCATTGTCCGAAATATAAAGTAGGTACCGATAAAAGTTACGAAGATCGGTGAGTCTCCGCAAATCAATGATATACTGCGCCAGTTTAATAAACCATACAAGACTTAATATCCACAGGCAAAAAGTCTTGAACCATCCGAGACTCGAAAACATTAGTACACACACACGCAATAATTATAAATGCACACAAGCTTACTGTGACATGCACTCCGGGACCTGAATCTCCGACAGCTTTGTACTGCTCCGAATCAACGAATAATCTATGCAAGAGCTGAGGTACGTTGAAAATCCCACGACGAATGCCAGTGTCGCCAAGTTGATAATCCTGGACAGCATGATGCTATAGATGCCATTACCCAGATAGTAATCGTAGACCTCCTGCAGGAAATTGTCAAGGTTTTCCACATTAGCCCACTTCCACAATGCTCGTTCACGAGGATCATTAAGGCCGAATCGAGTCTGATGTGTTTCTTCGGCTTCCTGCTGTTGTTGAATTTGCCTATTCACCAGAGTGTCTCCGGTGCGAGATGGAGGCGGCGGAAGATTTAGATGCAGCGTCCCCGAGTTTTGTCCAGTTGGGTAACCTGGCATGTAGGAAGATTCGAGATTGATTCCTTGTGGTGCTTTGATATTCGCTGGAGGAGCTGGTAGGTCGATAGGCGCAGGAGGCAATGGATAGGATGTCCCAGGTGGACCGAACCATGAGTTCTTTGAGAATCGAAAGGACAGTTCTGCCGGCGAAGGATGCCAGTTTTCTCCCCCCCTTCTGTACTTGGACTGCGGATGGGGTATTTCGTACATCAGTGAAGCAGGAACATCGTCATCGTCGGCAACGTCAGCTGCCTCGTTGGATGCCTCCCCGTCACCAATATTCGTTTTATTCGCGTAGTACCCATCGTCTGATCCCTTAAGTCCCCGGCTTTCCGAAACATCGTTGTCGCTTCGATGAAGATTATGAGACGATCCACCGAAGGATGAGGGTACGCCAGCAGACGAATCGCCAGCAGAATATTGAAGGGGGCCGTCCGCATCATTGCTTTCGAGTCCAGTAAATTCACCAAAGTGTGCTTCGATATCGGGCTCCCGGTAAAAGTTTGCGTCCTCGTCCTGAAGGGTTTGATAAATGGAACCATGGCCGAAGACACGAGCAAAGAATTCGTTCGTCATTTGATCTCGGACGAAACTCTAGGCAACCTGGAAATTTAGTCCACGATGTCGCTACGTAGACCACCAGTGTTGACAACTAATTCCGGCGGCGCATTAATATAGCCAACAGTTCAAGGAAACCTGATACTGTGGGTCAAACCAGGTGTCACGACTTGACATCGCACAGTTGATTGTGTGAAGTTGGGATATGATGGCGCGGCTCACGAGTGCCGCCAAAGTTCACACCTAGTTGATTTGTACATCCAGCGCGTTCCTCACACATTGTTTATTTGTACAATATTCAGCGCCTTCATAACCTTTCCCGCAATATACACCTCCTGTCGGGCGATCAACTTACCTACCATGACGTCCTTCGTGGGCACGGAGGATCCATATAGTTCCGGAGTTGATGCCGCTGTCAAGTCACCAACCTCGCTGCCGGTGTCCGGTGCATCGAGGTCGAACGTCCTGTCGCTAAAGCTGGCAGAGATATTATCTTCTTCGTACTCTGACTCTAGTATTCGAGATGCATTGGTATTATTGGGCGAGCGGATCCAGGAGAACACTCCCGAGATGCGACGACAATTTCGGGCAAACGTCGAAGCAGAAGTCATTGAAGCAAATGGCCAGGTTCTGGAGCAATTCTCCACAATTGCAATGGTAAGTCAACGAGTACGCCAATGATATGAAGTCAATCAGCATTAAGTAGTGTATAGCAATTAGAGACAATCGGCTTGACAATTGCAAACATGAATGCAGTTGTCGACAATTTGAGCAAAAGCGTGAATTCCGCAATGTCAGAGACGAAAGAGTTATTTACGCAGGAAGAACGGCTGTCAGAGCAGAAGGATGAGATCCAATTGAAGCAAGCGCTCGTGGACGCGGTGAAAGCGCATTTTATTATGACCGATGCCGAAATTGAAATTTTGACATCATCTGCGGAACCAGTCGACAACAGATTTTTTGAAGTCATGAAGAAAGCGCAACAGGTCTATTCAGATTGTGAAGTATTGCTTGCTAGTGAGAATCCTGTCATCGGGTGCGTTAAACTAGTCCAATATTCAAAACGGTTCTCATGTGATTAATAGAGTCGAAATTATGGACGAAATATCAAAGCACACAGACGCAGCGTTTAGCAAACTGTACCATTGGATTCAACGTGAAATCAGACAACTTTCCGTCGACGACCCCAAGATTCGACGAAATATACGACGAGCGCTGGGATTATTAGCTGGACGGCCAACGCTGCTACAAAATTGTCTAGAAACCCTTTCAGAACTAAGGCAGAAGATTATTTTGAGAGAGTTTTTAGCAGCGATGACCGAGGGAGTGAAGCCTATCGAGCTTGTTGCCTACGATCCATTCCGCTATATCGGCGACATGCTCGCATGGACTCATTCCGAGACTGTTAACGAAAAGGAAATACTAGAACTTATATTTGTTGCTGAAGATGGCAACGTAGCGCAAGGATTTGACGAGGGTCTCACCAGCGAGCCATGGGCTGAGCAGTTTGATTTAAGGCAGACGATCGGAGAATTGACGGACAAGAACATGCAGTCAATATGCAAGCCAGTAAAGGTGGAGTTAGTTGTAGCCCCCGTTTAATCTCAGTCTGACCTAGTGTATAGGCCCGAATTGACCAGTCATTATCAGGTAACGTCGATTCAACGCTAGCATACAGGATATTCAATCTTTTTGAGTTTTACCGATCGATATTTTCCAAATACCTAGGGGGGAACTCACAACTGTTAAACCTTCTGACAGTGTATGTGAAATATATGTTGGATGCATCTTTAGCAAGTGATCAACTGACTAGTTACAGACTTGAGAGTTCCTCAATGAATCAATTCCATCGTTCCTTGCGTGAGAAAATCCAGATCATTAAGGCAGAGCTCACGACAGTAACATTAGATCTCCAACCACCCCAATTCTTGCACCAGTCGCTGATAGAAATGAAGACGTTGATGACCTCCTTCGATACTTCATTTGCCGTTTCCCCGGAGAACAGAGATCAGGAATTTAGCAAGATAATCGAGGAAGCATTGGTACCATACTTAAATTGCTGTACCTCGATGGCTGAGGCAAGTTCACTGAGCTTAGCTGAGAAAGACATATTTCTCATAAATTGCTATGATTCCGCAAAGGTGCGTGTAAGACGTCGGGGTATTCGACATTTCCTAACTTGTAACCCAGTCTGTATTGCAATTGTTTTCCTTTACGAAAGCGAAATCGTCGGAATTTGAACAGCAAATCCGGGATAAAACGGCATCATTAATAGCGATCCTGCACGACAAGTATCTAACAGAGTCTAAGCTCAAGCCAACTCTGACGGCACTGAACGTGAAGGCACTTGATGTTCCACTGAAGTCACTGGAACAGTTCAGGGAGAGCAACATAACACAACTCTCCATCGCCCTGGATGACTTCCTACCGTCGGCTCTAATGGACGCACAGACATTCCTGCAACGTCTCGCATCGCCCAGACTGGGTAACAGCATTATTCAAGAAGCTTCTACGATGTTCGTCGACGATTTCGCAAAGGTGGAGAAAGCGATAGTCGAATCGATTGAATTTCCAAGGACAGTATTCCCGCGAACAGTAGCTGAAGTTAGAGTCTTGCTTGTCGTAGACTAGACAAAGATAGAGTAATGGAACGTTCTACGATAGAATGAATTGTATATAATTTCGTTTTGATTACAGCATAACTACTGCAAGTCAATGTTGCCGACTACATGGAGGACCACCAGAATCATGTTCAGTTCCAAACATTATCCAGCCAAATCGAACCACCTCTTGCCGTTCGCCAAATGTAGCAAACGATGCCCTCTGCAATCGTGACAAAATGTAGCACGTACGTCTTTGGTGGCAGCTACGGTACTGCGTACGGAACTAACGAGGATCTGCCCTCTTCCGTTTGTGGCTGCCACTAAATTTTCCGCCGTTTGGGGTCGGCGACTTCGGAAACTGCAAGGCAAATGCATCTCTATTCATCGGTGCGTTGAGTCCAATTAATGGAGGCGATTCTGGGCGTCCTCGGGCTACATGGGCGAACGGAGATGGCCCCGAACCATCTGCCAAAGGACAATCACTCTGCCCACCATTATTACCCGCAGTCACTAAAACAGAAGACAGAGCAGGAGAAGACCCCGGTGGAGTAGATGGTGGAGAAAGTGGAATCGAAGAGGGAAGAAGTACTAGTGACGTAGAAATGCATTCGAAAATGGTCGAAGCGGTACATCTGAAGCACTCTGTCCGCGGATTACTACGGCGCGTTACGTCATGGCAACGATGCGCGGACCAAAGTGTCAGAATGACACAAAGAACATATCACGTGACATTTGCAGTAACCCTAATTCAATTATGGTGCGTGACTGCTGTTGTGCTTGGGCAGGGTAACTGCTGCTGTCCTCCGTCTCGGGCTTGGGACCACAACACAGCCAGAACCGGGAATTCATCACCAACCGGCCATTGTTACCAGGCTACGATTCAGCGGAATTCAGTAACACCAAATTCGTAATGCCGACCAGAGCAACTAAAACACGGAAACTTAGAGGACACGTCTCTGGTGAGTTTGAAATTAATTTGTGATTGTCAGACGTTGGGGGGGGGGGTAGCAATATCCATGACTGAGTGGGTGCTATGTTGCATCCGATGCAATTGAACTCCACTCTGATTCTATAGAACATTTACACTAACATAATATTAGCTGGTCACGGTCGTATCGGCAAGCACCGCAAGCATCCTGGTAATTACGATTTTGTTGTTTGATCACAGAATGAAAATATAGGATGGTTTGCTCTGAAGGGGAAATTATCCGCGCAGTTCTGGATAATTTATGACCGATGGGTTCTGATTCAGTTTAATATAGGTGGTCGTGGTCTCGCTGGTGGTGCGCACCATCACCGTACCAATCTCGACAAGTACCATCCCGGTTACTTCGGTAAAGTTGGTATGAGGTACTTTCACAAGCAGAAGAACCACGTACGTTGAAAGTGTTTGTACTGAGTGGGGGTTTCAGCGCTAATGGAAGTCTAGTTCTGGAAGCCGACCGTCAATGTCGATAAGCTGTGGGCCCTAGTCCCCGCTGAATATCGGGAGAAGTACTTGACCGAGGGTAGCAGCGATGTCGCACCAGTCGTCGACACCTTGGCTTTAGGATACGGGAAAGTTCTTGGAAAGGGCCGCCTACCTGATGTTCCGGTTATTGTTAAGGCGCGATACGTTTCTAAGCTTGCTGAGGAGAAGATCAAGGCCGCTGGCGGTGCGGTCGAGCTTGTTGCATAAATGCTTTGTGTAGGGTTTAAATAAGTCTTTACTGTCATTGTAGTATTTAGGATTTCAAAAGGTTGGTCAATGCCTAAAAGTAAATAAGTAATGTTACATTGATTGTGCATTGTGAATATTTATTCTCCATTTATAGATAGCGCTATATCGCTAAAATGAGAGATATGCAAAGATGTCGAAACGACTTGAACTCTTTATCGTCTGATAATATACACACATATGATAGCAACTTTGGAAGAAAATTCCTCTAAATTCCTGCCAAGAAACTATGACGCAAAGCTTGCTCTGCTGACATGCGTTTTCTGAAGTCGACTTCTAGACACTTGGTCAAGAAATCAAATGCTAGCTCCTTTTCAGGATCTTCGTCGATGCGAGATTGCGTTGGCGTCTCTGTTTCGTCATCCACGTCAGTACCGCTGACAGCCCAGTCCACTATTTCTTCCAGTTTGAGTCCACGATCAGGAACAGTTGGAATGTTGGTATCAAACATTGAGCCTGAAATATCATTAGACGTCATATGGTTATGAGACTTTCTACTATATCATACCGTGGAGTCTCGCGCAACTAGATATTTTAGACTTCCCAAATATACTGGCGATTTCAATTGTGGCGTCGATATCGTCTGCAGAGTTGAAGAATGGAAATCGCTTAGACATGAAAGAGAGGAGAATTACTCCAGCTGACCACATATCGATCTTCGTTGTCTGATTTAGGCACTTGAGTAAAACTTCAGGTGCCCTGAATCCCCTCGTTCCTGCTCTATTGGCTCGTCGTCCTGGTCTATGATTATATCAATATCCGCACCATTAGCAAATTTGTCAAAACACACTACCTAGGATCGTTTTTGAGATAGCCTCCTGTGGGTTGCCGGTCTGTAATATGTCTAGTACGGTTGTTCTCCCCATAGCCTCTGCACGAGCAATAAGACGGATCCAAAGATTCACGCTAGAATATCAGCTATTAGGTGCTGTGATGGCTTCGTTGGTAATCTTACCTCAGCTAGTCCAAAATCGACCAATACTCCCCGTCGCTTTTCCGGATCGTACAAGAAATTGCTAGGATACTGAGTTAGCGCGACGACTTTCTTTATAAAGAGAACAACGCTCGAGAGTAATCATACGTAGGCTTGACATCTCTGTGCAGTATACCGTGGAGATGAACATTCTCAAGCGCTGTTACAAGAGACTTCATGTAATACTTGAACTCTGATAGTGGCAACTGACGATAAAATGCCTATGAGGCCATTAGCACAGACTAGCCCATATTTCGCATCGTACCATTGTACGTACACGATAGTCAGCGTGTTTGCAATAAGGTAGAATCGCGACTACCTGGTCTTGTGACCTAAACGCTGTAATCAATGGCGCAATCGAATCGCACCTTGACAGAGTATGTAGCAGCACCAGTTCATTTAAAATGCGCTGGGGACTGCTTGTTACATATATTCGCTTAATCGCGACGTACTTCTTCCAACGAGACGCACAAGTCTTTGGTCTCTTTGCGATAGGACATGACGCGTCTACCATTGCGAGTGGCCTTTTGCCATCTGGGCTGCGATCCAAATCCCAAGAATTATCAAACACGTCGTATTCCATATCCTCAGCCTTATAAACGGAACTGAACGTGCCTGTTATCGTTAGCCAACAGTACTATATCCCGTATTATAGTGCGCACCAACCTTCACCAATTTTCGAAACAAGCCGAAATCTATTCGAAATATTCTTGAAGGATTGCTCAAACGAATCAAACTCTTCTAGTAGTTGGGGATCCATCTCGCCTTCTTCTTCTTCTTCTTCTTCCTCCTCCTCTTTGTCCCCATTCTTCTCATCCCCATTGTTCTCGCCCTCGTCCTCACCGTCATGGCTGTCAGTGTCCGCCACTCCTGTTCCGTCGGACCCATCATCTTCGTCTTCTTCCACATAATCTTCTTCCTCGTCTTCACCATCGTCATCCTCTTGGCCATCCGTGCAGACTTCACCTATATCCATTGTGTCACGGTTGTTCACATTGGCCTCACTCTCGTCCTCGCTATCTTCGCGCTCTAGATTCTCGCCGTCGGGAAATGGTTGACCATCACTGTCGAGCTCTTCATCCACGCACTCAATGTCACATTCTGCGAAAGCTTCAGGAATCGTATCATCCCTACTTGCTTTCTTGTACTTCTCTTGTGCCGACTTTTCGTATGCTATGTCCCACTCTTCCCGTTCATCATCGTCATAATCGCGTTTGGTGGCCAACCTTGACCGCGTCCCGTATGCACCCATGTTCTTTCACGAATGTGCGCAATATACTGTGAAGAGCCCCTCTGTTCGACTCCTCTGCGCGACTGCCACAGAATTTACTAAATGCGTTTGGGGAGTCGGACCACTATTTGGCGACGGTACATGCTCTGTATATGTAAGTCGCAGTCGCGCGCGCGACCTGATATTGCCAGCATAGTGTTGCTCTGGCAACGCCACACAACAGCCAAACAAACATGACGCTACGCGATCAAGCTGGCGTAGAATTATACCCTTTAGATTGAGCACCGACACAACTAATATCACTTCCACACATTCTTTACTTCGCAACAGAGGGGAAATGGATGGGTTTAGTCTATCGGAATATTTGACGGCATACCTGTCGGATCCTAACTCACTCACGTCCGCGGATTACGTTGAAGATCCGAATGATGCCTTGGACGCGGTGATCGACGCTGTCGCTGTAGACTCTGCCGCTCTCGCTGACGGTAATAACTTTGAGACGCTAGAATCTATGCTATTGTTGGTGCCGGCCATATAATAGGGTGCTGATTGTATGCTAACCATTATAGAAACTTTCCAAACTTATCTTCGAAGTGCAAAGCAAAGCTATCGGATCTAGTTATTTCGGGCTTATCTGCCCAAGCGGACACCACACAGCAGTTAATTGAGAGCGACGAACATGAACTATTTGGTCAGCAACGGCAGTTACTTGAGATGTATAGCTTCTTGATCCAATGGATTGTTTCGGCTCTGGAGAATTGCAAAGCTCAAGCCAGCCAGGGCTCTTCAAAATCTCGTTCAAAGAGTAAACCAACTAGCGAGGGAAATCTAGAGCCGAAGGCAATCGTTGAGCTTTTGCAGAGTGCGCTAGACGTAATGTGCAAAGTTCAGCGACTGAAATTATCGAAGCTGTTCGTTACTACTTCGGAGCGGGACGTATTTATCAGCCTGTACACTCGATCAGCGTATTTAGTTTTAGAAAATGAACAGAACGTGAAAAACGTGACTCTGAAGATGCATGTTTTTAAGGTGCTCTGCATAGCCATCAAACACAATGGTCATGGATTTGGTAAGTGGAGTTGAAGTGTCATAATTCATGCTAACATCTGTAGGCGCGCAAACGTCACTCCTTCAGAATTTGACTTACTATGACCACCTCTCAGAGACTATTGCCGAGTTTCTACAAATTCTGTATGAGCAATATGACTATCCTCAACTCGCGGATGAGATTCTACGAGAGCTCAGTAATAAGGAGTTCAACAGCAATGATTCTAAAGGACCAAAGCCAGTAGCTTCATTCTTGGTCAGGTTTTCGGAGCTAGCGCCGCAGTTAGTTATGCAGAAGATGACATTGCTTGCGAAGCATCTTGATAGTGAGGTGAGGAGTATCGTACAAGACCTCAAGATCCCATTGACACATGATAGTCTTATACCCTACGTTGTGCAATTATCGAAGTTTGCGGAAACCTCATCTCAGATCTCTCGCGACAAGAAGAGACTCTGGAAACACATAAGACGCAAATCAATTCATTTTTGGACGTGCTCGAGGAACGACTGCTGGATGTAAATCCTTTTTGCAGATCGAAGACTATACAAGCCCTCAGCAAGCTTTGCGAGTAAGTCCCCAACCAATAATTCTTCGAGGTACATCCGCAAACTAAACAAATAGTCTGGAGACAAAGTTCACACAGAGACGCCAACAAGTCACGGACCTTGCTATACAGAGTCTGGAGGACAAGTCCAGTTATGTCCGTAGACACGCTATTAAGCTCTTGGCCCGTCTCATTTCTACGCATCCCTTCTCTCTGTTGCACGGTGGTCAATTATCACTGCGGGAATGGGCAGACCGCCTAGATAAGGTGAATGCCGAGTTAACGAACCGTTTGCCGTCACTTGAGCCAATAGCAATGGAGAATTATAATCCAGATGATCTGTCCAAATTCGGTGACAACTTATTGACCAGTGCAACAGACAGTGAGAAGGCAGATTCGAATGTTACAGTGGAAAATGCAGAACAGAACGTTAATGTTGATGCAATTAACAGGCTGAGACTCACCAAGCAGTACTACACTGAGGCTTTGACATTCATAAATAGTTTGCACAAGGCCACTGAGACAATTTGCTTGCTTCTCTCTGCAAAGAATAAAACTGAAGTCATTGAGGCGATGGACTTTTTAGTCATTGCTGACGCATATAAGCTTGATACTTCAAAGGTAACTGGTATTTTCGTTCTTAAGCAATGATCCAGTTTAACTCTTGATAATAAAATAGACGGGTATCCGAAAAATGCTGCATTTGATATGGACAAAGGCCAATAGCGATGAAGGAAAAGGCGTCCAGATTCACCTGGTGGAGTGCTACAAATCTCTTTTTTTTACAGCGCCTGAGCAGTTTTCAGAAGGAGACTCTAGTACATATATCGCTCGCAACTTGATCAGTTTGACCTACGGCGCTACGGCCGCAGAACTAACATCCCTTGAGCGTTTGCTCTATGTTATGATGAAGAACAAGCAGATGTCCGACCTAGTCATCCAGAAGCTATGGCAAACATATGGAGCCCAACAGCGTGATATCTCAAAGGCGCAACGGCGAGGGTCCATTATTATTCTCGGCATGTTAGCTGCTTATGACAGCGGAATTATGGTCAGGGAACTGGAGACGCTATTTCATGTCGGCCTCGGTGTTCATGGAAAGCACGACTTCGTACTTGCCCGATACACATGCGTGGCTCTTCAGCGAATAACATCAGCTGGTATGACAGAACAGTACGATTTGTGAGGACTGACTAATGCCTCTAATTAGCTCAGAAACTTCCTAACGATCATCCTATTCTCCAGCGTCTTGTCAGTGTTCTCGAGACTTACTCCGAAAATCGTGAATGGTATGCCGTAGACTTCCTTGGATTCACCGTTGCCTTTTATTAACTGTCGCAGGTATGCACTTGCTGAGCAGGCGGTCAATGCCGTTTATGGCTTAGGCAAGCGACCGGATCTGCTGTGCGCCGATGTTATTCGACACCTGACCAGAGTGGCGTTTACTGTTCGTGACAGTCCTGCTTCGAATGAGCCAATGTCGACAACCTGTGCTCTGTCTCAGCTTATATTCTTAATCGGCCATATTGCCAGTATGCGACACCATTTGATCTGAATTCTTTCATGGCATGTTAACTCGTATAGTCAAACAAATTGTTCACATGGAGGCGTACGAAAATGAATTCAAGCGACGTAAGGCCGGGGCGGAAAAAGGTAAGAGGATTAGGCTGTTACGATAATATATGCTAAGAGTCGCATTTAAACAGTCGTTGGGTCGGCAAAGGATGAAATGGATCTCATTACTGGCACATCTGAAGACGATTTCACTGATGCGATCAACCATATCAGAGAACGAGAGCTGCTGTACGACGACATGGCGTTACTTCCTCGATTTGGCAAATTGGTTGCAGAGATCTGCTCTGACAACCTGAAGTATAATGTAAAGTTCTGTTATGCATCGATTGAATTATACTGACCAGGTTAAGGATCCTCAGCTTCAGGTTTCGGCGACGCTGTGCCTTGCCAAGTTAATGTGTGTATCATGTAAGTGTACTGAATGACATGCGAATAATATCGTTATTTAATCCGGAATATATAGCGTCATACTGTGAACAAAACCTGCCTCTTCTTCTCACTATCCTCGAGAAATCGAGAGATCCAGTTACAAGAAGTAACATAGTAATTGCACTCGGCGATATCGCGGTCTGTTTCAACCACGTTATAGATGAGAACACGGAATTTCTTTACCGCAGGCTGCACGATGCAGATTCGATAGTCCAGCGAACGTGCTTGATGACCCTTACCTTCCTTATTTTAGCGGGACAAGTTAAGGTCAAAGGACAGCTTGGTGAAATGGCGAAATGTCTCGAAGACAGCGACAAGAGCATTTCTGACCTTGCCAAGATGTTTTTCACGGAGCTTGCCCATAAGGATAATGCCATCTATAATGGGTATACGGATATCTTCAGTACTTTGTCAGCTGACCAGAGTCTGGAAGACGATGGGCTGAAAAGAATATTGAAATTTTTGTCTTCATTCATTGAAAAAGTAGGCCTCAGTAATCTTTACAGAGATACGATAATACTAACATTGCCCTAGGAAAAACACGCGAAACAGCTTGCTGAAAAGTTGGCTGCCAGGTTACCGCGGTGTGAGACCGAGAAAGAGTGGAATGACGTTACTTACGCGTTGTCTTTGTTGCCTCACAAGAACGACAACATACAAAAGGTCGTAGCAGACGGGTTTAAGGTGGTTGGGCCCGCTGACGTGTTGGTAGCCAGCTGAGGAGGTGGTAGACACGAAGTTAATTGCTTTTAAGAATGTTGATTATTGGAATACCGTTGGGGTGTGTTTATGCTTATGTTATATCTAACAACTTATAAAGTTAAGTATGTAAGTTAAGTATGTAAACAGCCAACTCTAAGAGCGCGTCATAGCGGATGGATGGGTCAGGGGTACCCAGCAACGAAGGACTAAACCCACGCATCCATTGACATAAACACATCGACATCTGTTGTTGAATCATTTGATCCTCATAGTCATATTAATTACATGGACGACAGCGACTATAGCAGTTCTTCGGAAATTATCCCAGATTCACAACCCCGTACGTGACTAGCGCGATTTTAGTCTGGTCTATCTAATAAGATGATACATAGCGTCAAGTCAACCTGAACACCATTATGTGGCGGGGCATGGTAGGCATAATGTTTTCTTATCATGTATAGGTCTAACCTGCAAACTCAACAGACCTGCGTCACTCACGAGCACGACCACCGACAGCACCGTCACAGAAGCCAGAAGCGGCGGGTTTAAGGGACCGAATCGCTGCTTTGAAACAGGTACGTTTAGCGCTCAAGTAGAGCGCGAGCGGTTGATAGCCTAGTTAAGCTCACGAAACATGACTAGGCAAGGTCGCAACCCGGGGAAGATGATGACGAGGATCTATTAGCAACAATGTTTGCGCCACCACCAGCGTCGCAATCCTACAGACCAGCTCCGACCAAGTCGAGTGCTGCAAGGAGCGGCGATAGGGGCGAGAACTATAGTGGAAGAAAGGCTACTAGCGATAAAAGTCCGACGACAAGAAGTAGGAAGCACGGTCAAGTAGCGTTTGATCTTCCTACGCAACAGAAGAGACTTAAAAGAATGATCTATCAAGATGACGAGCAGATTCTACCCGTTGACGAGGACCGTATACCAAGACTGCATGAGAATCAAATTCCCACGGCGCCAGAAGGTACGGGCCTGTTGTATAAGTCCCCTCTCGTCCCTGAGTCTGAGGATGAGTATGCTGAAGGGGAGGTAGAACCGGAGGAGGCGATGGTAGCGTCGAACACTACGCAAATGCATGACTACGGCGGTGATGATATTGTCGTTGATAATACCGTCGCCGTTGCGGATGAAGAGATTACAACGCAACAATCCTACGCTGTAGAAGAAATTAGTTCCGCGAATTTGATGCGTTCCCGACCTCCATCTAGCTCATCCAGATCATCCGAACCATCGCAGTCCCAGCCCGTTAGTACACGATGGCAGCTTCGCTGGAATGGACGACCAAATTACAAAAAATTCCGGAAATCTGTTCTGTGTGCATCTGCGAACGACGAGAACTCAACGCCGACGGCAGACAACGGAAAGATATACGTAAGCCTGGTGGAGTATCATCCAGAAAATTTTGGTATTGGTGAAGGTATGCCTTTTCTCTTTTCTTGGTTTGCGAAACGGTTTAATTGACTTGTTGCATAGAATACTGGTCCACGCCTCGCGACGCGTCAGCACAGACCCCTAAATCTCGGGCAGTGCGTAATGTTTTACGTGATAGTAATGCAGACGCGACCGATGATTCGTTGCGGTTCAGTATGAGTACACGGAAAGACGTGGATGCTGACGAGGAGTCGTCACTGACAGCATCCGGTGAAAGCGAAAATAGGACATTAGTAAGACGAGTCTTGCAGAATATTGCCGGTAGTGACGGTGATAGTGACGATATCGCCAACGATGATGGTGACGATGATGCAGTATTGGTACATGGCATACGCAAACCGCATCATAAGACACGACAGAGAGTGATCGGTGATATTGACGAGGATATGGTATTCGACGTCGGTTCGGATCGTAGCAATAGCGACGACGATGAGTTGAAATTTCGGTTCAGTAAATGACATGTTGTCTATGGTTTTTGCATTGTTGGCGTTCCTTTACTTGAGCAATGTGTCGTTACGTGGTCTATAATATAAGTTGATTTGTGAACCAACTCCGATTTCTTTGATCTGAGTACAAAGTCATGACAATCGTGACCGTTGAAATGTGTCAGTCATCATCTCGAGCTGCTTCTTCCCTTCTGCAATGAAGTACTTTATCTGTTCCTATCGTGGACGTCAGAAGTCGATTATCCCGTTGTAAGCGATCAAACAATCAATAAGAGCTTACCAAATCCGTCTCTTCTTTATGCCGATTGAATTCGTCTCGCGCCCACCTGCGCATATCTTTTTTCAATTCAGGATCGCTCAATTCTGTGCAAGTTCTCAATTAACAAATTTCTGATTGACCGGACAACATTGTCACGCGATTACCATTTATCGCGCGCAGGGTTTTACGCCATAGTTGACGTGCTGCCGCAGCTTGGATGAACTAACAATCACGGTTACACGACGGTACGAATAACGTTATGTGTCAAGACATACATGCGCTAAAGTTGGGCCGCTGTAATTTCTTTTGCGCGATGAGAGACAATATCCTGCCATGGAGAGAACGCGAATCGGTATGCTGTATATATGCCACAGTCGATTTTGCATGAAGATTGTTCGTGTCATAATCGTATTCTTGTGTCGAATCATATCCATCTCATAAAGCGGATTTCGTTTGACGTCGTCTGTAGTATAATTCGCGTTTTAATCTAATTTGTCACTGTCGAACCCTGTCGACAATTCGGGAGACCGTCGAATATTACCGTTCTGGTAACTTGCAGCAATTTATCGTTAACGGTTGTCTCGCAACTCATAAAACAAGTTCCATGCATTTACATCGCTTGTATTGTCTAACAGGTACCGGATAGACGCGATTATTCGGTCAGCAAAACAGTGGGTACAACTAGATGCCTAGCGCATGGCTTTATGCGATTGGTCTTGACATATTCTCCCAACTCACTGGTTCGTCGAAGCACAACAACTGGGATTACACACTCGACAGGGCAGAGAAAAATGGCAAGAAAAAGAGGAGAATAGTCGGCGACGGCAGTAGCATACTGGCCCGACCACGTTGTATTGCACAGGGAGAATATGAGGCAGAAGTACTCTGGGTGGGATGGAGCGGGACCTTGCGTAACTCTTCCCTGCTAAGTGTTCTAATAACTTAGTATTCGCTAACTAAGACGATAGTTCGAATCGACGGGAGCGTAGAACTGCGGGGATTCAGCGCGTACGAGACGGACGATATCAAATCCCTGGAGCTGACAGATGGTGTCGGAGTTGTCGGCGGCTTTGGTTGGGCCGATCTACTAGGTATCGTCGACTCATGTGGACATATTTGGCGATGTAATCCGGGTAGCACAACTGCATCTATTCTGCAGATCGACAGCCAATTATCTGCCGCATTCGAAAATACTGTCAAGAGCGTCGCAATAACCGGGACCGAGCAGGTTGCCGTTCTCCACGACCATGGAGCCTCTATAACAACGTTCTCATCGTTACTCGAATTCTATGCGTATCCGGAGACCAAGAACAATTTGACGAATGCGCGTAGTCGAAAACACTTTAGACATCATCAGCAAATTACGTATATACGGGCAGGTGAGGCACACTTTGTCGCACTTGATTTGGGAGGACAGGTATATACGTGGGGTGCCAATCTTCATGGTGAGCTGCTGCAACCGCTTGTTGGGTCCATTCTGCGGCCTCTGGCTGTGCCAGCGTTGGAGGGCACACCTATGAGAGACGTCGCGACAAATGGGTTTCTCACGGCATGTTTGTCGCAAGATACGAAGGATGTGTATATATGGGGGTGGACTCCTAGCACGCGGATAATAGGACTGCCGAATGCTGGCGACGATGTTGCTGGGATTATAGATCAATTCGACGAAAACGAGCACTTGGTTATTGAGCACCTGGCTGTCGGCAACGGGTTCGTTGTTCTTGCGTCGTCGGATTCCCAGACCGGTGAACTTTGTGTATGGGTCGCGGGGGGCTCGGATTGGATGAATATGCTTGGGTTGCCTAGATCGGAAACATTTGTCAAGGTGAACGGGGAATGGAGTGGGAAGCGTCGTGATCAATATGAATTGTCGGTTTTTTGCGGGAGTGCATCAATCTTTGTACGACTAGATCAGAAGTAAGTTTGTATATGGGGCCCCTAATGTTATCATGGCATGTAAGATAGGAGATGTTCAAAGCGTTGATACGTGCAGTGCCCAGTTTTGGACCATCATACGTTCGCGCCCTTCTGTGTGACAATTGGCACTATTTGAAACTTGCCACACGCAGAGCTCAGGCGAAGTTATTCGCAGAGTACCTGACTTAAAAGAGCCCAACCGCAAACTGCTCACAAGTTTTGATCACATAATCTTACGATGGATATAACATAGTGCTTTCATCTACAATACAAATTTCTATTCATGTTTAGCGTACGTAATCGGTAGAGATTATTGGCCTAAACATGACAACATGCAATGCACGTTAGGTTTTGTCAACCTAATACAGCATCAAAAGAAAACCGAAAGATCCTCTAGCTTACCAAACAGGTTACGTTGAGCCAGGACAGCACAGCCTCTAAATGTTTAAACAACATCATAAGCACAATATCACCACAACTCTTGGAGCAAGTGATGCGACGCACAGCGGGATTAACTAGTATGGAGTCATGGACGGGGTGGCCACAGCTTCATCTGGCGCAATTTTGTGGCTATCGATTTATGGGCAGCAGTTGTGAGATGAACGTGGTCCCTGGGATCGTCAGCATAACGTCAAAATATAAGAACAGATGACCTGAGAACGGACCAGAAAAAGTATTTGTCAGGTGTGGGGCATAACTGGGCGGCATTATGATCAAAGCAGAAATCCTTGAAATTATCGAATCCATTATTGGCCACACCGGAGATGGATCGAGCGTACCAAGCGTTCGCGTCCCAATATTGGATAGATCCCATTGACTTGTTCCAATTGCCGAAGTGCATTGTCATTTCTTGGCTCCAAACTTGTGATAAACGGATGACCTCTTTATATTTGCGGAGGCCGGGATCGTTTTTTTCTGTGAATCGCTCTTGCCAGACCGGTAGAAGTGTGACGTCAATTGCAGACATGAATAGGAAATTTGACTGTGGAAACCTATTCGCGAGGTCCAGAGCGACGTCGAACAGTGTCGCAACGGACGACACAACGGCACGTTGACGGTCATCCGTAGTAGGAAGTATGGACATATACTGGATTAGATCGTTGATGCCAAACCAGAAAATAAGCAGTGTGCGTCTGTTGTCAACGAGCTCCTCGGAAGGACTTCGACGCCTATCCGTAGAACTCTCGTCGGCCCTCTTTATCGCTAGGAAGTTGTCTCTCTGCTGAATTAGGTCGGGAACTGATGATGCGACAAATTTGTTTGTGATTTTCGCGCCGCCGAAGGCAAGATTAAGGTAGTCACCGCAGCCGGTTTCCTCGCAGAGGTATTCTGGCCAAACAGGGCCATCGCTCCATCTGCCGCCGAATCCGGCCCCAAACCTAAGGTGACGTCGACCATCTTGGGATTTCCCATCGTAGAACTTGTCGCCGGTAACGCGTGCAGCGTGGTCGACAGGCGATGGACGGCTGGCGTCGTCGGACCAGGAGTCGCCAAAGACGACGAGATTCGGCGAGTTGATTCGTGGCGACGAGGCGTGCCCAGGAAATGACAACAACTGGCTGATGGGAACTCCGCGTTGGAAAGAATAACAGTACGACGCGACCGAGACCACCCCCACAAGCACCAGCAGAAGTGCCCACAGGTGGGTTTTCTTGCGGGTTAACATAGCATGTAGTTTAGCGTCAGCATTCACCCGGCAACTGCTGGTGCGTACGCGGAGGTGATAGTGACAGGTTCACCGAGGACTCGGTGGGTTAGGGCCCAATAGGGTATGTATTTGTTCTGTCAATGTCTGCGCAACGTCCTCATCCTATGAGTTATGCACTATCCATTACTAAGGACGCGAGCAATTGGTTTGAGCGACCTCGCATGAACGTCTAATGCTGGCCATATCGCCCCATAGGACATCTAATTCAACTGGAATTTATTAAATTCTTTGACCACCTCAGCTTGAAGTAGTAATATAGTTACTAATATACACAGAAATAAATACCGCTACCTTGAACCTATCGTACCACACGAAAATATTGTACACGGAACTTGTCAAATCTTTTGTGTTAAGGATGAATCGGAATGAAATTACCAATAATACAGCTCGGAATATTATACCGGTCTCGCCGAATAGTGAAACTGAAGCAACATGACCGCCGCGTACCGTCTCGCGACTTAAGTGTGCAGCTTGTCAGCACAGCCTTCTGCCCGGAGTCAAACGCAATGTTCCCATACTTTTCCCAGTAATTCACCGCTGAGTCCTCACTTAGCAGTTCGTAAATGGCCAACTTACCATCGCGAAGCTCTTCCACTGGAACTTCTACTAATGCCGCAAACTCCTTATTTCCTCTATAAATTTCTCCCGTCCGCCGCCACAGACAGGCCGGGATCGCCATCGACGTGAACACACGGTCATAGTCGAGTAGCATCCGTTCAAATGCCTCTTCAACAAGCACAAGATCAACGTCAATCAGCGTCTGCGCAATGGCCCGAAACGCCGGTCGGAATATCGACAGTGGCTTCAGTATTCGTTGACGGGACGCAGGCGACATGTGCCGATCCATGTATCGCTGCAACCGCGCGTACCCTTTCACATAGTTAAATGGCGTAAGAAGACCCGCTTCTAGCTTCGCATTGATAACTTGTTTCAGCCGTTCTTCAGGTGTATGCTCTGGTCCGTCAGCCGGGTCTGCAGCTGTCAGGAAAAACTTGTCTTTGGCAGTCTCAGGTACCTGAGGTGGTTTGGAAGGTGTCGTCAGCGTCAGATTGCCGTTAGCTGTAGCTGACAGGTGACTAATGATCGACGTCGCCGGATCGGCTGCAGCCGGTGGCCTCATTCCCTGCAGCGGGCTTGTGATATCTTCGCTCGTAACCACATTTCCTTCTACATCCACTGTCGCTGAACTCGCACGCAGCATGAGCGGATCTGTTGCCGTTTCAAGAGCACTTGGAGAAGCCACAACAGGAAGTGGCATAGGCGCGTCTTCCAACATCGTCAAAAAGTCGTTTAGCGACGAAAACTCACTGCCTGCGTGCTCCGAAAAGAAAAGGGGTGCCTGGTACGGCGTGAGGTCTGTCAATATATTACTTGAGCTGTTCAACATTGACCACTTCTTCGGCGATGTGCTATTGTCAACCTTTAGTGGTGCTGATGTGCCTTGGCTTGATATACCGTATGTAATCGACGACACTTTGCTGTCTGATTTATTTGTTGTTCGTGACATGAACGAGCCCGATTCGTTTTCTTTGGGGTTTGGCTTCTGCTTTTGCTCTTTGTTTTCGTCGCGGCACAAATGTCCAATATTTCGTTTTACACAACGGGAACAAGGTCGGCCTAAACCATTGGTCATTCGTCATTTGTCAAGCTTATCAACTTATCCACCGAGCTTACCTGAATCACATGTCATATGTGATCTACGACAATAAACGCAGGCTAATTATACGAATTATTGTTATTTTGCACATTCTTGCTCAAATAAACCAGAAGTTGATGCATACCGTGGTCAACCTTGCGCCGCTTCGCCGGCTGAGAGGTCGGAGCTAAGGGGCCTGCGGTGCTCTGGTCTTCGTCAATTTTGAGAGTGTTATAGCCAACTGCTGACAATGTATTTGTGTCTAGAGGCTCTGGCGAGCTTGTGCTACTCTGGGTTGATCCTGACGGAGACGAGCTTGACGGTGTAATTTGTGTAATCGCGATCTGCTCTGATTTCCCGCTGTTGGGTTTGTTGTTGCTGATGCTGATGACTGTACGGTTTTGCAGTGATGTTGCGGGGAGATTAGCGACGGTGGCGTCTGCAAGAGTATGTAAATTGATTGCGTCAAGTGAAGGCAGACGAGCAAGAGTGTTCTGCCGTGACGATGATGAAGGATCTACTGACTCCTGGCGCACCAGCTCGGTCATTGCTGCGGGCCAGTGGAAATGCGGGTGGTGACGGATTTGCCGGGAAGTCCAGGGAGGGGTTTCTTTGTCCACGCTGAACAACGGGGCGGAGAAAAAACACCCTAACCCAGCTCGGCTATATCGCCAATCTGCACGTGACCCTCATTAGCCTGCAATAAGCCTTGGACATTACGCATCGCCAGGAGGACCTCTTCCAAACCCGCAACGTTGCTGCTCATGCTTGTCAAGTGGGTGCTGAGACGAAGTATGAGATCTCTGATGTCGTCGTCCGTTGTCACTTGCGGGTCCTGATATCCTTAGCACAGCTCAAAAACCAATTCATGCTCTACGTACGGTTGCTGATGCGTCAATGAGGTTAATGCTGTCTGCGTCGTCATTTATAGGCCCAATATTCGAAACATCTTTGATCAATTTGCCGAGCTGATGCCAGTTAGAAATAGTCGAACTAAACTCAGACCATTCGTACCTTTTTCTTTTGGGAGGCGCGAAGCAGTTCTTGCGACTTAGCATTTTGTGTCAGCGTCAGGAGGTAACCTCTGTCCTTTTCTAATTCATTCCGTTCAGCAGCAATCTCAGCTTCTAATTCTGAGATTTGCTGCAGATCCGCCGCTAGATCCGCTTCCAAACTGGCCTGAAGAAAGTCAGCTTGTGGGTATGCCTCTCGCATATGCGGTTGACGTACATTCAGCTCAAGCATTTTCTCATACTGAAAATTGCGATCCTTTGTTGACGGTGGGACCGGCAATCGACGTAGCCGTCGCTCCATCCTTCATCTGGTCAGCCACGACCGCCATAACGAGTTAGCTAACATACTTGCTTAAAACCGAGTGTACGACTTCTTGTGCCTCCTTCTTCTTCTCTTCACTAGTCACTGAGTTATACACAGCAAACGAGACTGAGTGCATAATTTTCATAATCTCTTCCCGGGCCGCGTTCGATAGTGGGATCCAGTCACTTTGAATCGCGCCCTGGCTAACCTTGCGAACGACCCGCCTCAGTTTCAGAGAACCTGATCTTCGTGTATTATTGCCTGCTACAGTTGATGTTTCTTTCGTCCGCCGCTTTCCTGAGGCGGCAGCCTTTGCTGATCTGCTAGCTGCTGTGACGTCGGCGGCGGCCGTCTTGCTAGACTTACCGGCTACCGGCTTCGTCTTGTTGCTCGCAGTACGCTTTCCAGCCTTTGCCTAGATACAAAGATGAGCACCTTCTCCATAACTACTTCAGCCTGTATAACGCATACCATTGCTAACATCTACCTCACTGAAACTACTGAAAACGCGGCAGTGATGTAGCCTTGGCTAGATTGGGTGTCTAAACGACGTGATAGTAACTCCGATGTCAGGCCACGCGCAACCAAAACAAGAATTTCGTGTTTCGTGCGGCTCACGAACGCCTAGAAGCAATTAATTAACTACATCCCTAACCCTTGGTGTTTAGCTAGGCCGACCGTTTCACTTGAATATGTTTAAATGGCCCCAACAGCTATACGGGTGAGCATTGGTTGCATATGCACCCGGAGTAAAATAGTGGTTCAAGTAGGATTTGCTTGGAAATACAAAGAGGGGTGGTCGTAGCACATTGATGATATGGGCGAGATAGCGGATAACGCGGTTGGCAGGTACAGGAAACAATATATAGACATATACTTCGAGAGATATCGTGATCTGACAATTAAATAGCTTGGCTGAACTTCTGCGGTATCCTGATGTATGTACAATGAGCAGATAGCTGTTGTTGAGTATTAATGATCATAGGACCTTTCAAAGATATCTTCAATTAAGGAGCGTTTGCTGCGTGATAAAGCGGCGATTGATTTGCAACTGAAAAGCGGAGTTCAAACACAGCTGGATATAACGACAGTACGGACGACCAGATCAACATATATTAGATGGCGTAACTAATTGTATTGTACAGAATGGACTGAAAAACATACTGGATTCAAAGGCACTGGTTGGCGACCTGAGTAACGAATTAATGAATGTCTGTATGCGCCAATTGCGATTGCCTTAGTCACAGCTAACAGTATATCAACAGCTGAATACGCTATGCGCACAGGCTGAGAATATGGTCCCCGGCTTCGCCCAGATAAACCGCGTTGCAAAAGTGCGAAGAAACTTCCTGGCAGTTGAAGATGTCATGCGAAATCTACAAGGGTTACCGGCAAAGCTGGATGAAATCGAAGCAATGATTGACGCCGATGGCAAAGGTACTTCCCCACTTATAGAAAATATATATCAACTTTCGAATGAGTCGCTTATGGATTTAGATATCTTTGGTCCTATGACGAACTTCCTTAGAATTCACTTTGAATTGTCTCGGCTTCGTGATTTTAGAGACCAAGCTATGTTCCAGGCCGCAAGGTCTAGCGAAGACGCTAAATGTACGTTGCAGAAGTACTTTACCCGTCTAGACAACGTGAGCCAAGAATTCGATGCGATACTCTTCGATATTGCAGAGAACTTACTGGAAGTATTGCGCGAAGGAAACTCCAGTTTAATAGTGCGATGGGCAAAGGTGATCGACGTGGATGAACGGCTGGACGCAAAAGCCAAGATTCTCAATTCTGCGTCAGAATCACATAAGGAGCTCGCAAGGCATTTGTCGATGCACAGCCAGCCCATGGGCATGACCCGCACACAGCGGAATTACGATGAGAAGTTGACGGAATGTATTAAGCGAGGTGCGAGAGATGTGTTTCAAAATTGCGTGTCTACATTCCCCGACGATCCTAGTACGCTACTGGATAATTTGTATTGGGTCACTAGAGACATTTTGTTTGCCAAAGCAGATTTGACAAATTATGTCCCGGCGAATTGGAAACTCACGAACCGCTTTGTCGCAGCGTATCACCAAGAAATGTACATCTTGTTCAAAACTCTAGTCACAAAGGAGACAGATGCGGGTTTGCTATTGAAAATCGTTCGGTGGTCTCAAAAGTACAACGACACGTTGGTTAATGAGCTCAAAATTCCATCAGAACAGCTGACGCCACCGTTACTAGACGGTCAAGAGGAACAAATTCTCGACGATTACATGCGCTTGATCTGCCTTAAGATCGAGGAATGGATGACAAACCTGCAAAAGACGGAGTACAACGAATTTATCGAACGCGCGCAAGCTCCAGATGTTGATCCCGAGTCCAAATACGGTCTAGCGAACACGCCAATTGTCTTCCAAATGCTGAATCAGCAGGTTAACGTTGGTATCGACTCTGACGAAATTCGGGTTGTGTCGGGTGTAATTCATGAATGCAAACGGCAGTTACTTCTTCGGCAGCAGAAATGGATAAATGTAGTGCGCGACGAAGTCCAAAAGTCGAATGCAGCTATGGACGAGGTACCAGGTGGATTGCTTGAATACTGTATTGCTGTAGCAAACGATCAGGTTCGCGGAGCCGATTATACCGAGAATATCATCAACCGTCAGGTCAACGTGAACGTGGATGTCCTGGTGCATTCTGATGAAGATCGGAATGTCCAATCGAATATGGTTCGGGACTTGGAAGATGCGATGGACGGCTTTATTGCGACGGCAAAGTCCTGCGTGCTCGAGATGGTCGGCATGGTGATGTTTGATCTGCAGCCTTCCTTCGCCAACTTATTCAAGAGTTCATGGTACACGCCACCAGTGACAACAACTGCCCCAGATGGGACAAGCACATCGGCCCCGGCCAGTGTCGTAATTCAGGAGGTCATCCGAACATTCGAGGAATATAATTCTGAACTCACAGAGCATTTCAATCCCGATTTGTTTCAAATTTATATTGATGACTTGTTGGAAGCGACGCTTGCAGCCTATCTCAGTGCTATCAGCAAGAACAAAGGTGCATCTCTATCCCCGCGCTCGATTGATCAAATCAAAAGCGATGTCGCGATGATGTATCCATTCTTTACAACATTTACAGACAACGATCATGTCGAATCGCAGTTGAATGGCATTGAAGCCTTCATGGGCCTAGCGTCAGGCGATAAAGTCGGCGCGGTCGAAGCGTTTAGAACTCTGAAAGAAAGCTTCCCTGATGCACCGATGAAATTCGTTGAAGACGTTCTTCGAGCTCGTGAAGATTTAGATTCGAAATCTTTAAAGGAGTACATGGAGACTATTCGTCGGGAATGTGCACCTTTGATCATGAATCCAGCTAGCGATAGGCGGACTTATATGTCTCGACTCTACCGTTGAGATAAATTTGTTGTATTATTGAGGTACTATTTGTATATAGGCATCCGAATTCGCGGCGTCTATGTGTTCCGCGTGGTATCTTCACTAAGCTGGATTAAAAATGATGAGTGTGAGTCCCATGGCTTCCAACATCTTCATTGTGGGCTTTTCAGTAATACGATTGATCACTAATACTTGGTATGTACAAGGAGACTCTTTCAGCTTTAGTTGTACGGTCGGACAGGGCAATACGTCACGACGAGAAATTTGCATTGATATCGGCGGGTGTCGGTTTCAAGACGATAAATGTTTTGCAGTTACTTCCTCTGATACATCTTGGCCATTTAGTTATGCTTATGCCAACCGGCAGAGTGCATTCTGACCCAAGTTCTGGGCGGCAATATATCATTATAGTTATAGTTAACTCCCAAAAGCAATTTTAACTTTTATCTATAGTACAATCCATAAAATCAAAACGCTCTAAACTCATTTCCCATACAATATACGAATGCTATAAAATCACCCTAGATGCCACCTAAACGCAAGACCAATTAGCACATTCACCCAGAACCGGACAATAATTGAATGTCTACAAACCTTGTCCAAATTGCTTTAATATTTCTAATATCTGGGACGCCGCGTCCTTCAATTCTGAAGAATCTTTCTGACTCGTCCACTCCAAACAACTTTTCATCATTAATTGGGAATTCTCCTCATCAGCCTTCTGAACAATAGTCTTGAAAAGCAGTAGCGCCATCTCTTTACACTCCATCGATTCATCATTCACGAGAGTCATTGTCAGTGGTACAAAGAATAATTCAATAACGCTCTGGACAACATCATTTTTCGATTTGGACAGCAAGACGAATAGGACTTCCATGACGGATTCGCGACCTGTGGCGTGCTCATAGTCAAGGTTGTGGACGAGGAAACGCATTTGCTTGTTCAATCTTCCTCTTCCCTGAGGATAGTCCATAAGGAACTGACAAAACAGAGATTTGCACACCTCGCGTGTATTTTTGGAACCACTGTTCACCATGATTTCGCGTATCTTGTCCATCACATCGTAAACTTCGGGAATAACTATTTTCTGGAGAAGAACTGCCTTGATGAACGCGAATGAATGGGTCTGCTTATCAGGCTCAATTAAATCTAGCTGAAGTTTCTGCACTATGTACGCAATCGATGACTCATCAGCAGCCGAATATTTCTTTTTTTGCAACAAAGTCGAGAGCAACTTGAGACCGGTCTGACTTAGATAATTCGTCACTGATGTAGAACTCTGGACGACTCCAACCACACATGTGAACAGGAATTTAGTGTCGAGTTCTTTGAGAAGTGAAGAATGCTTAGCAGCTGTTGAAACCAGCTGTAAAGACGACAACTGGATATCCTCATATTGCGAAAGAAGATAGGGCTTCAACGATTTGACAAATTCCTGAAGTTCAAATGCCTCAATTAGATCACGATTCTTGCGGAGACAATTCTTGATCACATCCAGACCAAATCGTTGTAGGTAATGCATATTGTCTGCCAAATTCTTCTGTACCTCGGCTTTCTTTGCCAAAATCAATCGAGCTTTTTTGGAACCTTCTTTCTCAGGTCCTCCTGACGTGTTCGCTTTCCAATCCTCGGTACTCTCTGAGCAAAGAGCCAAGCAGAAAGAAATAGTCTCCCGCGTGCAGCCCTCGGCATTTTGCGACATACCAGTACCAATCCGTCGAAGCAAGTCGTTAATCTTCCGCTCAATCTTAAAGTCGACGTGTGTATTGCTAAGGACTCGTCTGACAGGATGTAGCAAGTCACAGAATCGGCCCACTGACAAGTTCGCGGACAGAATCTCCATGGAGTCATAACTCTTATTGTCCTTAACTTCGCGCATCTTGCTTATGTATTCATCGGCGTCTTTCTCTGAACCAGTGACTCCGAAAATATCGTCCATGCATATGTCCGCAATAATCTCCAAACTTGAATCCAAGTCTCCCTGTTGTGATCTTGGTCTACCGATAAGTGTTACTAGCAGACTGTGAAGAGTGAACGACAGAATATGCTTCTGAGAGCCACGTTTCAGCACACTCTGCATTTGGCGCATAATAAGTCCTAGTCGTTGTGGCCCCACTACCACACAGATCCTTGCGAAGACTTTTCGTACGGCATCGCGCACGTCCTGAAGCCGATTCTTGAGATGTTGAGATAGTTCCAGAGTAACATTTGATAAGTTGGAAACTAGCGTTTCCTCTGATGTACCACAAAGAAACTTTATCAGGGGTACTGTCAGAGTGACTCGATCTGCTAAGGTATTTTCGTCGGAAAGCTTGATAATATTTCGAAGCTTTGGGGCCACCTCTGTTGCCAAAAAGTCCTCCGACTTCTTGGCATTGTATTTTCTGAACTTAGGTTCCTCTTCCGTCAAATTTGATCGATGATAAATGGCCTCGGATACGGAATCGAGAAGCCGAGAAAAAAATCTGATTTTTTCACGATTTTTCTCTAGATCAGACAGATATCGTTTCACGATGGCGTGATACTGGTTCCACGATAAGCTCACACTAAGCTTTCCGATCGTACCTATCGCCTCTTCCGCAATATTCAAAGTCGCTGTTGTAGTATCGCGCAGGAAATGCTCGAGTAGTGGCAACAAGATCTGCGAAATATTGAAATCACCAAGGTCCTGATTCAATGCTATTTGCCCTAGCCTGTAAATTGCCCTCTGACGTCTATGCGACTGTATATGAACGATATTGTTAAAAAAGTCAGCTTCCTCATCCCCATCGAACAAGAGGACATGCAGGTTTGAAACCTTAGGATACGCCGCAGGGTGCTGTACAAGAGTCTTTAGAATAGCAACGTATTCATATCGTACCATCTCGTTTTCCGACCGAAGGCCTTTGCGAAGAGAAGGGATAATCACACTTTCTAGCAAGGCAAAAAATTGGACTCGATTGGGGTCTTGAGCATTAGCCTTGGTACTGGTTATCTCGATAAATCTCTTCAGCATGGACGAGGCGCCACTCTGGAGTGCACGTTCGTCGCTAGCAGTAGTCCAGTAGATAGAATCATGCAATATAGGACTCCATTGCAAAGGAGTGCAGGTGGACCATAAATCAACATTGAACTTGGCATATGCCGAAAGTCGTCGTTCATAGTCAACATCGTCAATTTTGACTTTCGAGAACGAATTAAGGTCTACCAAGAGATCGGCGACAACTTTAATTGCGTCGTCATTATGGCTCAGTGACGAAAATATTTTCACTAATGATGCTCGCGTATGGCGCTCCTTAACTGACTGTAGAAGCGGACATAGGGTGTCGTAACAATTTCGAAGAAGGATGTCGTTGCTGGTCGCCATCACTAATGAATCAAGCACCTCAAAAACTTCGTTGATGTGATGTGAGTGATTGCCCGATGACTGGACCACAGATAGGCAGATGTCGACATAGTGCTCCAGCAAGAGTGAATCTTCGAGCAAGATCTCGCCGAATATATTTACTACTTGGCGAAGGACCGCGATGCCTGATTGTGCAATCCCAGGGCTCCTTCTCGAGGACAGAACACTGGCAAGCCGAGGCAAAAAAAGGGGCAATGCTCTCGCACTAATGGCTCTTGCAGTTCTCTTTGTATAGTCACTCCCAGAAGACTGCAAGATCTCGAGCAGGTTCGCGACGAATTGAATGGCTGCCAAGTATATTGGATCCTTCGCTGTTTGAAAATCCATTATCTCCATTATCTGAGGAATTATCCTTTCATCGTAATCTAAATATGATAATAAATATTCTGAGGAACTCCAGATCAGAAATATTCGCATAATTGGCGATATGTCTTGAGTATTCTCATCCTTGAAGTACTCCATGCGTGGGAGAATAATCTCTTGAAGCAGGACAACTTTGTATCTCGCCCAATCTATCGTCGAAACATCTGTAATCATGACTTCAAGGCACTTCATTCCTGTGCTGCGAATTAAGCGCACCACCTTAAGGATTTCGGAGCTGGCTTGTGGGTATGTCACGATCCGTTGAGCATAGACTATGCAAGACAAAATGGATTCCAAAAGAAAATCACCAGAGCTTCCTACGCGCCCTTTCAGCACATGCAAGATGTCCGAAGCCATATTCACAAAACCAGTGATTTTCCGAAGTTGAGATGGTGAAATTTCCAAGTGGTCTTCGTCCGGCAGAGCCAAGGTCCCCGACTCAATGTCCAGAAGGGCTTGGCTGGGTATGCCTTCTGACGACAGTTTGATGAACAATAAGACATACTCCGGAGGAAGATTTCCGACTGCCGAAATGATTGTGCTCCTATGTGATCCCTTCACGTTGCCGTTGTTGTTTTTACCATGGTGCCCGACAGCTAGGCCATATAATATGTGCACAATTAGTGGCATCACAGTATCTGCATGCTCCGAGGCAATAATCGAAGAATCTTCATTGCCCAACAGGAACTTGGTCAGCTCATCCCTGAAAATTTGCGGATCAAGCAGATTTTGCAGGTTGTTTCTATATGTGTTCACGGCTGCGTCGCCCCACGCAAATATACAATCCAACGCAAGTTTCTGAATGCCTGAATCGGGACTTGCGAGTAGACGCACTATGCGACCGTAAATATCGCCCATATTAAGAGAACTGGATGGATTTTCAAAACTAGAAAACAGCTTCAAAATGTCTAATAAGACAGACTTTTTCTGGACGCCGCCATTCTCACAAGAGAGAAATAAGGGCACCAGCTCAGAGCTTCGCTGCTCGGCTAAACGACTGAGATGGTTTAATGCCGTGTAGCATCTTCGACGAATTGTATCTTTATCAACCTTGCTGGTGAACGTCTCCTAATGATCATTAATCCCGAGTCATCAATTTGAACCCCAAAAAATTGTTACATTAGAATAATACTCCCGTAAAAGCGTATCGGCATGAGATCTCTTCTGGATAGCAATCGCAGATTTCGCCTCGATTTGCTGAACATTGGTACAGTGAAAATCGTAACTGTCAGAAAAGTCTCCGGATTTAGAAATCTCCGTTTCCATATCTTCCATCAAAGGTTCCGATGACGTAGCAATGCCAGAATATAAGAGTTTCCAGACAACGTCCTTATTACTTGAAGCCAGTTTCACCAGAGTGGAAATGGCCTCCTGCCAGACAGGTTGGAATGGTGATTTCAACAGAGCTAAGCAACATTTAGCATTTGACCATTCGAAAGGCCACCAACTTACCAAAACAATATGAAATAACATTCAGTCTTAATTGTTCGTCCGTTAACAATGGAAAGTCTATGGCAATTCGTCTTATGTGCATGGACAACGTCCTGGCGCTGGAGATCTCGAATGAAGTTTCGTCGATCGACAAGCAGAGATTTAAAATCTCTGGAACAGCATCGCCGTCCAATTCGCAAATGAGACATATCAATTTTAGCGATTCAACTCGTAATTCAGCGTCTTCATGCCTCATATTAATTTCCAGCTTCATCATCAAGCTTTTAAGAATGAGTCCAAGCTCCTGGTCTTTAGGGACAGAGGCAGCAAACCTGTAGCTGATTAGACTTATTAAAATTTAACAAACGACCAACTTACAGTTTGTATATATCCAGTATTTCCATTAGTCCACGAACAAAATACTTGTTCGACCCGAACTTCTCGAATTGGGAAGAACCCTCTTTGAATACCAGCACTAAACGGGATGGATCCTCCCCACTTCTGAGGCCCTTTGCGAGCAGCGACAGTGCTCGTCCATATATTATAGACGTAGTGGACTCATTGAGCTCGCTTGCTCTCAACGCATTGACTAAATCGACTGTGCAGTCTATGGTTTCATATGACACCTCGCAGATTTCATACAGAAGCTCAAGCTGTGAGCCCAAACTTGAATAAGGACTGATATTTCCACTCTTAAGACAAGATATATGGATTTTCATATCCGCCACTATAAGTTTCGCCAGAGAGCTGCTGCCTCGGATTGGCGAGATATATCCGGATATTCCCTCACACCGCTTCCATTTTTTGACAACGGCTAAAATGGTTAGGACAGTGTAGTCGTCGATCTTGTCAACTCGGTCAATAAATCTGATCAATAGTTAACAAACAACTCTAATCACTGCAGAGTCACACACGCCTATCTGACCTTTGTAGCCATAACCAGACAGCTGCAGTATAAATACCACCACGCACAAGATCTGTGAAGAGGTCACAAAATGGGAGAAAGCATTGCGAATCGTCAATATTGTAAATATTTTCCACAATCGTTGTTGCTAGTGGCTCGTCCATATTCTCAGCGTGCTGCAGAAACGCTTGAGACAATTTACAGAGTTCCCATACCGCCTTCGACTTAATCGCAGATTTCGGAAAATTGTTAACGGCGGCAAAAAAATTTCTGTACATATCTAAAGCTGCATCCCAGTCTAGCACTCTAGTGCCTTTTCGCAAGCCAACTAGTAGCAACAGCTCCTTCGCAATACATATCGCCAGTTCTTCCGAGACTCTGTCCTGAGAAAGTTGCTTCGTTATCCACTTAAATATAATTTCGTACAATGGCGCCGCAGTTGACTTGTTTCCATGATGCAAAATGTCAGCCAATATGGCTAAAAACACTTGAAACTTGCGATCTGATTGTTATATTAGCGACACTCAGTAACAGTATACCTGGTCAGCATACCGTCAGAATCACCTGCACAATATTCTTGCAGTTTCAAGACTAATCTCGGAGCCTTTGAGTTGAGTGTATTGTCAGGACCTTTAATTGCCTCGGCAAAGATCACACATATTGCACTCTCAAATGTGGCTGATGCAGCCGTTGCTAATTGTTGGAAAGCATGGTCACAAAAGAAGTCAACGCTCGCCTGCTTCGCATTGCGAAGGAAAAATGAGAACGATTCAGCTGCAAATCGAGACAGGTATGGCTTTCGTTCATGCTGCGAAAGTAATGGCGAGATTAGACTGTGTGTTATGTTAGCGTAAGTACAAAGAGTTAAATCAGATGATGCATACTCAAACGTTTCACCAAGTTTGTCAACTAAGTACCGAAACAAGTATTTGAAGAGGTACGCCATACAATTGAACGTCCACTTTCCAAACTCGGTTAGCTAATATAATATGATCGACACGCCATTAGCACAAACCTCTACCACCTCAATATCTTCGTGGAAAGACACAGATATTAGAGTTCCAATGGCGCTTGGTAAAAATTCTTCGAATTCTGGTCCAATGTCGTGTGCAAATTGAGCAAGGAGACTATCAACCTGGTTAGAGCCCTAATTTGAAAGGTGATAGAAAACATACTCCAACAACGCCTGACAAGCAAATTTCTCCTTCTCAGCTATGGAGCTATTTAATATAGTGAAAATTTGAGATTTATGATACAAGACTTGCGGCAAAGACTGTGAAATCGGCGTAACCTCCTGTGCAAAACTGACAAAGCATCGGCAAGTGTTCAGCTCTTTCCATTTCTGTAGAGCAACATGAAAATATGATTCAGTGGGCTATGAGACCAGTCAGCATCTATCACAACATGAACTCATGCAATCATACTTTATCTCCAATATCGTCGCGTCTCTTTGTACGACGAAGAGGATCAATTTTAATGCCACTGACTCGTTCTCGAAATGAAATGAACTACGCTTGTTAAATCCTAACCCGTTCAAAACTACCATAGACTAGTCACGATACCTTATGTCTTCTACGAACATCCGTAGTCCGTTTCTTCGTAACCGCCATTGCAGACTGGATCTACGATGAATGGAATATTTTGTAAGATTCCACATTGGCCATGGCAAAATTTCAAATCTCAGACACAAATGTAGTTAACTAGAGGCATATCTGTGAAGTTATATTTGCAGTTAAAGCTAACTGTTGGGAGCCATTTCTCAGGGGCAAGCGATGCCACTAACTGTATTCGGTTAGAGGGGAGATACCTGGCACATCGATTTGAGTTTTAGTCAAATTTAAAAAAGTAGTGACTCCTATAAACTTAATCCTATCACCAGTCACATAAATATGTCAGGGACTCAGGGTCATCAAAGAGCACCTTTATACAAGCTGGCAATTAAGAAAATGCTCAAATTAGACTTATAATATTCGCTTCTTAGCTTTCCAACTCTGGGATCACGCTCTCCCAGCTCTCAATAAGCTGTGAAATCCGTTAGTCTATTTGATTGACAGTCCCGAAGTTATTGGACTTACGGTTCTGAAAAATTCTATATGTTCGTCGGCTAGGGAACCGAGAGAATCCTTCATTTCGAGAGCCTTAATCCGTTCAAAATCTACCAAATCCCGTGCCACCTCCTTATCAAATGAGCCGCAGACTTCCTTCGCCTCTTCCACTTCCTTAGTCAGTACCTCCAGCCTGGTATCGAGTTTTCGTAGTCTTTCAATACGCGCAACATGGTGATCAACACCTCGTAAGTCTTCGACCTTAGACCGTAAGAACCCATTTCCACCGCCGGACGCGAGCACGTTTCGCTCGACAGTTGCTTTGTTCAAGTAATCCAGTAATCCCTCATAATCCAACTGCTTTTGGTCCCGTTGCTTGAGTAGTTGCTTGACTGAGACGACGTAGTTCTCCATGTCCCGCAATGATACTACGTAGTCTGTATCGACGCTGTCACGGAGCTGATGCAATGCGTCGCCGGTTCCTTGTACTCGACTCGCAAAAGCTCTGAAAGCAGTTTCCAAATCGGGCTCAAGTTGTGCCAGCTTGGCGACCTGATTTGTGAATTCATATAAGTCATTCTCCCATTCGTGTTCGCGACGGACTAAACGCGTCATAACCTTTTCTGTGTGTGAGACATCATCGGCAAGCTTGTCTGCGCGCTCCTTTGCTGGCAGGAAGTCATCCTTGTCTTTGGGAATCTTGGAAAACGCATTGATCAGCGCGTCACTGAAGCCATCAAAGACTCCGGAGGATTCTGAGCTACTAGTTGCTTTATAGGGCCGTGTGCGCATATAGGCATTCCATTCGTGCGACTCAAGAAACACTATTAGAACCGGCGCGCGACGCAAAATAGGATGGTTGGACACGCGTTGCAAAAATCTGTGTAGGGAACTAGCTCGACGAGAAGTAAACTCGACTCCAAATCTATCACCCGTGATATATTCTAGGCGATCGTGTTAACCTATGGACAGTCTTGCTGAATTCTGACAAATACGCACCCATACGCTGTTTATCTGGCAGCGGAGGAACAGCACAAGCAGGATGATCTCGCACAATAATATTATACAAATAAACAAAATCTGAGAAGCGTCGACGGACTGTAAATTCAGGGGTCTGAAACGCAGGAAAGTCGGACTCTGTGGTAATAAGATAAGATATATATGCGTTCTGCGTACCCTCCTGCTCCTTCTGCGGATCCGATACCCGACAGTTCAGAGTAGACGTCCAAAGGCTATGTTTATCTTCATCCGTCTCTGGGGCCCGCTCGGTAACAATCGTAGCTGATGATGGATGCGGCGACGGCATGATTACCCCGGTGATCAGTAGCGCCTAGTGCAGCACAGGATAAGTCCACAATTATATAGCTGTAACAAATTTCGTCGGCCTTCCCCCAATATACAATTATTCTGTTAGATCCTAGTGGATCCTTCCGACAAGATTGCAATGTATCTCAGAATCGACCAAAGCGTGGCAGAAGGCGAGGGGTGTTGTAAGGCAAGTGCAAGTTGAAGCATGTGCATCGTTGACAACTTAGAAGTGGTGACGCGGCTGTATTTAATCTGCACAACCGTAAAAATCATAGGGTACTACTATACTATATCAGCGCACGCAGTCTTATCAAGTTCTTAGCGTGCACTTTTATAGGATATGGCGAAGAGGAGGAAATATAGCAAGGATGCCTCTAATTACGAGGAGGCATCGCGCAAATTAAATGTCGCCTCGTCAGATATTCCGGCGCAGGACTCAACAGGCTTCGAAGAGGAGAAGCCATTCTCCTTGACGAGCCAAAGTGGCCTCCTTGTTCACGAACAACCTGCGAATTACGGTCTACTGGATGATCCAATTGACTTTGAGAAAGCGTACGTATTCAACACTTATGTGCCTAATAAGTTCTAATGGCGATCGTAGAGAGGCGTTGGCAGTTTCGCTCCAACGGTCACGACGAACCTGGTTAACGGGATGCATGTTTGAGAAGTTCTGGACACGCCCGCAACGGGGACGAAAACTGGCCGAAGGCCAATACAACGCAAGAGATAAGATGGCGAAGCTCTGTGAATGCAAGGCACAGATCGGGCCACACATTTTCGAGCTGCGTTTGTTTACTGTTAAGGCTGTCGGGCCTACGGATGATGCAGCCGCTAACCTGGGAGTGCCAGCTCCTAACGAAGATGCTAAACCGCATGGCAACGCGTCTAACGCAAGTATGGCTACGGTGCAGGATCCGAGTGCAAATTCTGGCCAAACTGAACCAGACGAGTCTTCATCAGTGCAAGCAGCTGCAACTTCTACAAATGCAACCGAGAGAGAGTCGGATCCGTCAGCGCAGCCAATTGTATCTATAGATCCGTCCTCCCCGGCTACGGCCAATGCATGTGAGCAAATTCCGACCGATGCTCGTCCAGACGTGCATAACACAAACTCCCACAGTGCAACAGAGCCGACAGAGATGCCACCACACGATCCTGCGACAATGCGACTGCCAAAGTCAAGCACACATTCTGTGCCTCCCCGCTCCACATCTAAGAATCCCAATGAGGAATTAATTGACCGATTGCACGATCTTGCTCGTCGTGACCCTCAGTTTGGCGAACTCATGAAGTCCGTTGCTTCAGGAAAGGCCAGCGCAGATGAAATTCGGAGATTTCAGGTTTATATTGCTCAATCGAGACAAACGGAAAGGTCTGATGCTTCGCCATCGACTTCTACGCCTCTGTCCCAACCATACAAGGATTTACCAACCTATCGCTCAGCGCCTATTGCTAAACAAAAGCCCGAACTGACGAAGAAGGAGAGAGAGCTACTACGGGACCAGACTATAGTGTTCGAGTTCAAAGAGAACCCTACCGACCGTTTTTTGTTTCCAAGGGAGTCGCTGGTACAACTATTGCCGAATGGAACGGTACATAGTCTTGTCTTCTTTCTGTGGAAATGAGCTAATAACGAGTTAAAATTCTTAGGTTTCCTCTATTATTTTCCTTTTAGCAGAAGAACCCAGTGAATCTCCAGCTGAATTTGATGCTCATCGCGGATCCGATAAGGAGAAGAAGAAAAAGAAGTCAGAGGAGGTGGCCGAGGCTGATATTCCACCAAGAAGATGCAATCCAAAGTACTATACACCGTTAAATATTACACTTTACGGAATTCCACGAAAACTACAGGACATATTCATAAGGGCCGTTCATCCGAGGGAGGAAGTAATCAAATATTTCAAGGAAACGTCGGTTGGGCTTGAACACACGAAGGATTGGTGGGTGTATTACAAGGTTAATAGTACGGACGCAGAGTCTATAAACAAAGTGGTTGAACCCATTGGAAATAATAACCCAAATCTAAAGAAGAAGCCATGGTCAACAAATAAGGATGCGGTGAGAGTCAAATATGTTTGGTACTGCTCTCAAGCAATAGCCTGACTAATTGGCATTTAGGACGGTGCAAGCGGCCCAGCAAGGATTCACATCAGTGGAATATCCTAGGAGCACTACCAAGCAAAGCGACATTATGTGTCAACTTTCATTGTACTGTACTCGAAGAATATTACAACAAAGATATAGTTTACAACGATATAGTGCATTGACACGTCGCTTTTGGCTTACAAGGATAGACATTATCGTTACTCTATACATGCAATAATATCGCAGCTTTTTGGAATCGACTAAATTTATCTTCCTACCGACCGACAGCAAGTTAATGACGGAAATACTAGCTATCGACGGTTTACGAGCTTGCGCTGAATTGGGATTGTAAATACGAACTTCCACGCACTTATATCGCTACATTAACCTCACACTTACTTCCTCTTGGATGGCTCATTCCGGGAATCAGAGGCAACGTTTAGCAACAGACTTCGACTATCCAATAGCATCCTGTTGTTTGAGCGACTCATGATGCCAGCTATTTCCCGAGCAGTATCGAGACGTTTTAGCTCAACGTAGTCTCTTGACTTCTTGATGGCCTCGCCAATGAGTTCGGCGGCCTTTGCTTCACCCTGTGCCTTGACGATCATGCCTTGCTTCTCCTGTCTGGCTCGGTCGACAATAAAGGCAGCTCTCTAAATTCATATCAGTGTCTGATACGTCACATATAATATAACAGTCATATATACCTGTGCTTCTTGCTGAGCGATCTGCTTCGCCTCGACGGCGGCAGTGAATTCGGGGCTGAAAGTCATGTGTGTAAGAGAAACGTCGTCAAGAAGAAGATTGAACTTATAAGCTCGTTTAACAAGACTTTCCCGAACGAGTCTAGAAACCCGCTCACGCTGCGTGATAAGTTGAGAGGCATTGAACTGCGCGACAACACTCTTCAAAACTTCATTCACAATGCTTGGCAATACCCGCTCATCGTAGTCAGTCCCCAAAGTCCGGTAGATAGTTGGAAGGGCATCGACCTTTGGCCTTGACAAAACTCTACAGGTGATATTCACCATCTGCAGGTCTTTTGTGCCGGTAAGTGAAGCTACATTACGAGGTCGCGCTCGTACGTCGTATATAATTGGTGTTTCAAACCATGGAATCACCAAATGAGTACCTTCAGCGTAGATCTCCGGTTTAACACCTCCAAGTCTGGTGTACTTGATTGCGCGATGTCCACCATCGACATTGAATAGCGATCGGCTAACGACGTATGTACCAGCAATTGTCAGCAAAAGCCCGGCAACCCCAATGCCAGCACCGCGGGGGGGACGGCCACCTCCGGCAGTGTTCGCCCTCTCTTGCAATGCTTGCGCGAACCTCCGGAAGGCATCGTTCTGATTAGTGTTTCTTGACATGTTCACAGTACGATGTAAACGTGGAACGAGGTGGATCGGGAATCGTTAGATCAGCGTAAAAAAGTTGTGGGCCGGTTAAAGCGTTGGTGATGTGGCAGGGGGATCGAGGTCGTGAACTGGGTTTGAGTTGCAAAACCTGCAAGGACTCGGTTCAACTTCGGGTTTGACTTGTTGCTTCGGCAACGGCACGTTCATCTAAACATCTCTCCTCCATTATTGCAGCAGCGGAACTGCGCAAGGTCCGCTCCTTGACCAGATCGCTCAAATCTCACGGTACTCGGCTTCAAGCTGACACCGAATAATGGCATTTCTCCAGTCATTGCAAGTATCACTTGAGCTTTTTTGTGCATTGGCTCCGCTAACGACTGTGACAGAAACAGCAGGTCGTCCAAAGCGTACAAGGCCAGCCCATCGCGTCATGGATCATCGCAATTTCAGCTTCGACAGTATGCTGAAGCCACACTTGGGTCAGGCTCCCTACGCCAGGCAGTAATCTTGCCAGAAGGTGAAGATGTGAACGAGTGGTTGGCAGTTAATAGTAATGTGCTTTTTTGTCGTTCCCATCTAGCCCAATTGGTCTCGTATGCTGACCAATACTTATATCCACAGCTGTCGATTTCTACAATCAAATTAACATGCTGTACGGCACAGTAACGGAGTTTTGCTCTCCTCAAACGTGTCCGGAGATGAAGGCCACTGATGAGTATGACGCACATTAATCGCTAATGATCGATATTAACCTAGGATTCAGATATGAGTATCTATGGCAGGACAACGACAAATTCAAGCGTCCAACGAAATTGTCTGCTCCGGATTATATTGAGCATCTAATGAATTGGGTCCAGGCTTATTTTGAAAATGAAGCAGTGTTCCCTTCAAAGATTGGTCTGTTCGTGACTTCATTTGATGGGGACATGATTAACGTTTCAATTTAGGTGTTCCATTTCCATCGAACTTCGCGCATATCGTACGGACTATTTTCAAGAGGTTATTTCGAGTTTATGCGCACATATATTGCCATCACTTTGAAGTCATTACACAACTGGGAATGCAGCCACATCTGAACACATCTCTCAAACATTTTGTGTACTTCGCTAAGGAATTTGATTTGATTGAGCGAGATGATTTAGGTCCACTAAATGATTTCATTGACCGCATACTGGCTGAGGGCAAGAATAAGTAATCTTCTGGGTGTCTACGGGCTAGGTTTGGATGAATTGGGTTTGTCATGATGAATCCTGGTATTTTTTGCTTCCGAAGGCGTTGGTATTGTGTTAAATGTTTGTTCAGGGTATATGTCAGACAATAATATACAATAAAATTTTATTCAGCTATGCCTAATTTTATTCAGCTCAGGCGTACCTCTTATCCGCGTCTCGCCTGTGCTTCTCCTTTATCATTTATGTTCATGCAAATTTAATGCTGTCATTGTAGATCAGTAGATGAGGAGAAAAATTACACATCAGTCGGATTCAACAAAAAAGTACGATAAGTTGACGTGTTGCGGAAAATAATAGTTTAGATGCAACATCCTAAATGAAATATATGAGAGGGACGATGGAGAGCGGTGATTGGCTGGCCTCAGTACGACGGCGGTTGCGCTCGTAACTGCGGTAGCCAGGGTATTCCGAAATTGGTGGGAACATTTTCTACTACGACCTAACGACACACTCAGGCTCTTCATCTCCATTCAGCAGCCATGATCCCTGCCAGGACTATTCTCCGTGCTTTACCCGTCTCCGGGCGCACTTTCATGCGAACATATGCAACGGCAGCTTCCACTGCTCCTCCCGTGCAGTTGTTCGGTGTCGACGGAACTTACGCCTCAGCTTTGGTATGTAATAATGCGATGAGAACCCCCAACGACCTATATCTGTTGTTCCTTGTTTTTCGTGGTGTTGGAACAGATTTTGAATAGATTTAGGTCGATGCGATAGGATGAAATTGCTAATTGATCATGATACTACAGTACACGGCTGCCGCGAAGGCGTCCACGCTCGATGCAACCAGCAAGGCTCTGACATCCTTAAAGACCCTTATAGAAAAAGACAGTGATATGTCCGGAATTCTTTCTAATCCTGCTCTCTCAGCATCTGACAAGAAGATTGTTGTCGAGACTCTCAGCACGTCCGTGAGCGTTCCTACTGTGGCCAACCTCCTCTCTGTCCTTGCCGAGAATAACAGATTGGGGCTTCTTTCAGAGATTATCGAAAACTTTGGCACTCTCATGAGCGCGCACAATGGTGAAGTTGAGGCTACTATCACTTCTGCTACGGTAAGATTATTGCATTTTGGACGTTGGATTCTTTCAGTAAATGTTGGGTTGGGCTGCCAACTGAACGAAGCTATCGGTTGTTTCACCTGCAGCGACATGGGAAACCAAGTGGATAATGTGGAATGGTTTGGTTTTACGAATTGTAGCTAAGATTCACGTGTAGCCACTAGATTCGAAATTGCTCTCGCGAATTGAGTCTGCGATCGCCAAGTCCCAGTTCGTTGGTGCCGGAAAGAAGTTGAAGGTCTCTAATAAGGTGCGTCCCATCGGAGCTTACCAGCCGTAAAAGTGTTGCTAATATGGCTAGGTCAATCCCGATATTCTAGGTGGCCTCATCGTTGAGGTTGGCGATCGCACTGTTGACTTGAGCGTCTCCAGCAAGATCTCCCGCCTCAATACTCTCATCAACGAGGCGGTTTAAATTTACGTTTAATTTGACAGGACACTGGTTACATTGTATTGGCGTGCTCAGCGCGACTGATGGCGATTAAATAGAAGCATAACACGAATGTACAAGACTGGCAAAGTGTATTACTAACGAATGGAGAATCAACGCCATTAAACTTAGTAACGAGATCTGAAGTAGACCGTAATCTCAAACCCATATTTGGTGCTTATATGCTGCTGCGGTCGCTTCAATTTCGATCAATGCCAAAGTTTTATAAACTGTACCCCGCTGGCGGCTCGCTCATGCCAGACATGCAACGATGCTCTCCCAGATATCATTAGATTGTCTGCAGCGCTTACGACAATATGTCCCACCTGCGACATCATGGAACTCCGTCTCTTTTTCTCGTCGGGCGGGCGTGCTAATACTCCTGCATCCGGGACCCAACGGCGATCTCAGTGTCGTGTTGACACTGCGCGGAGCCACTCTATCCTCATTCTCCGGTCACGCAGCATTGCCAGGAGGTATGGCTTATAGGCTACACAGACCAATGTCAGCTAATTCTATTGTATGATCCAATTTTCGCTAACCGATACGCTAAATATAGGCAAGGCGGACTCAGACAGTGAGTCTGCATTCACAATCGCGCGACGTGAAGCAGACGAAGAAATTGGTCTACCGCTGTTGCTTGATCCCAAAAAGTACCTTTTTGAGGAGATAGTGATACTTCCAGCGCACCTGGCTCATAACTGGCTCGTAGTGAGGCCATGCGTTGCATATATCAGCCATCGTAACCCAACTCAGGGTCCGATCGAAATCAACGAGGTCTTAGATCTTGATCAATGTACGTCGAGCGAAGAAGTCAGTGTAGTCTTTACGGCGCCATTTGAACGATTTCTGCATGCTGGAGATGACTGGTACAAAGGATCTTGGATGAACTGGAGTGGGCTAAAACGACGGCAACATGTTTTCTCGGTGAGAGCTTCAGACAACGATATAATTCTCAACAAAGACGATATAATAGACCAATCTGTTTATAAAGTGTGGGGACTGACAGCGAGAATGTTATTGGATGCAGGAAGGATAGGATATGGGAGAGAGCCAGAGATGGCATATTTGCCAAAGGACGGGGACGAACTCTTGATCTCCAAATTGATTGAGATAGGCAAACTAGGGCCAATCAGGGATAAGTCTGAACTGAGTATCAGGTTTTCAGATCTGTTCGACGAGGAATTATTGGCACAATTATAATATACTTATTGGCTTGTGGCTATCGTATCATCCACATGAATGAATGATACGACAGATATCCACGGAATATCATTATACTAGCGTTTGTGAGAACGCGTCGCATGACAAGCTGACGAATTCGCCTTACACTATCATATGTTTGTCCATCCGTCGTCTGTTGTTCTTCAATTTGGCTGGCGAAGAATGTATTATCTCGATCAGATGTAGGCGTCAGTAGAAGGGAGCCATAGATAGCGAGCATTCGTAATAGAGAGTTGCTTCAATTTTATCAATTACATACTTGTCTCTCTTAATACATCTCGAAGGTGTTCACCAATCTCCCGAATGTGATCTTGCCCGTTCTTCTGGCTGTGAACGCGATCTAATATACGATTGCTTGGAGTCCAACGCTGAATGGTCCTCTCGTGCGAAGGTTGGACTTAGAACGAACACTCTTTCTGACGTTCAGCACCTCGCGGCCAACTTGAAGGCCCTTGTCGGAGGTAATTCTATCTTTCAGTTCAGCGTCGACGTATTTGGGCCCGTTTTTAATTAGTTTATAATACGTGCGTACGCAAACTTCTTGGTTACTGACGTGATGGCTTGTCCACCTCTTCCATTGGCAGTGGCCGATGTAGCACTGGCTGAGCTTCCCTCTACACCGACAAGTGAAGTGTGCGTCAATTCCCGAGCCTCAATGCTTCGGTCGCTGTCGGGCGGTCGTAAAGTTCGCGAGTTGGTCTTGTGACGGAGAGTAGCCTGACGATGGTGATAATGGTGACCGTGTCCGCTTTCAAGCGCGTGCGCGCACTATCATATGACATAAATTAAATATGTCAGAGACGAAGAATCGATGACAAACGACAATTGTCGTTAAATTTGTTACATTGGCCGTGATTATAACTTCCCAGGTCGATGAACTGGGAGCTGTACGCAGTGTGCGGCTCAGAGCTGAACGAACGAGAATTCAATTGAATAACTCGCAAACCCACCGCCAACAGTCCGGACCATAAACAACCCGTTTGAACTTGGACGATACACGGTATAACTGAGGCTTCGAGGTCAGAGGTAGCCTAGAGTCTTCACAATGACTGTGACAAGCGCTGTTTCAATAACATACTATGATCCGTTCGGAGTCTATCCGCATATTATTAAGGACATTCAATCACGTCTACCACTGCGTAACTTGCACTGGCATGATCCCCCACGCCCATTGAGGTCAATTGCTTCATTGTCCATTAACTTGTACGAGGAATCGCTGAATGACGACACTACGCTGCAACATCAGATTCCCGGATTGCTGGACACCCCGTATATGAAGATTATTCTTGTCAAATGCGAGGACAATGACACTTACCGCGCCAGCGTCAGAAAAATAATACGAGAATGGTTTTCGACTAAGGTAGCATCCAAGCGGGATTCAACTGAATGGCTAATCATCTATTACGCACCAAACTTGTCAAACAGTTCAAATTCAGCATTGCGGTTTAAGTCAGGAGTTTTCGACAAAATTCGATCCGACTTCAACACGAGTTCAAAAGAGGATAGGTGCGTGCTTGTAAAACCCGGCCGTACGACGGTTGATGCTGCGGGACCTCAAGTGAATGAGAATGTTGAGGGGTGGAATGAAATCATGGCGAAGATCAGGGCGGGCGTATTGGATGCCTTTGGAAAGCGTGTCAGAATGTACGAGGCGGAGACAAAGAAACTGGAAGCAAAAAAGAGTATACCTGGATGGAACTTCGCGACTTTTTTTGTCATGAAGGTACTTCTACATGGACACCAAATGAGAATACATGTTGTAAATTTCTAACAAGCGCTTAGGAAGGATTAGCTCTGTCTTTCGAAAATGTGGGCCTTTTGGACGATGCACTAATGCAATATGATGAATTGGATGCAACATTCATGCAGCTTATGCGGGACAACACAGTGACATATTTTCAGAATGTCGGTTTCTCACCAGGTAGCATGAGTTCCTTACTTAACCGAGACGAGGATGTTTCTATTCGTCATGCAATACTTGAAAACAACATATCGCTTTTTGATTTTAGATGCTATCTATTCTCTCGGCAGGCCTTGTTGCTCCTGACGCTCATGGCATCTGCATCTTCCGCATCAATGGCCGCTATGCGTATGGCGAACTTTCTCATACGTAGTAGGAACTTCACGCTGGAGACGAGCAGAATGCTTGTATTTTATGGGAAAAATCAGTACCTGGTTGCCAACTGGGTATACGGGGTCGCGCAGGAAATATTAGATTCAACTGAGGTCCAAACACAAACAATCCAAGGCGGACGAACTCGAGATGTCGCTGAAGGTAGAGCCGAAGTACTTTTGCTTGCCAGATCTGCGATAGAACGACTTGCAACAAGAAAAGGGTGGCGCATCGGAAATGTCGATTTCGAGGATATAAATTTGACCACGGAGACAGTGATTGCAAATGAAGACGATGAACTAGCTCAGTATCTGAACCCGACATTGAAGGAAATTCTAAAAGATGAGACCACATTTATGACTGCGTACATGGAAATCACGGACACCGTCATGTCGTATTATGAATCAGCTGATAGGACACGGTCTGTGGACAAGCTACGTGCACAACAAGCAATCATTAAGTACCAGGAGCAAAAATATGAGGAAGCAGCAAGGCTACTAGCATCACTGCCGCAGATATACTCCAACCAAGGCTGGGAACTAATTTCTACGAACCTTTTTCTAATATATGCGCACTGCTTGTATAAACTGGATAGAAAGGAGGAGTATGTTAAGATCTACTTGCAGATTCTCACGACCAGAAAAGATTCAAGTATACAGCAGCATTCAGAAATATGCGAGAAAATCAAGGCCGCCTCTAGAGATATGGAGAATGGTACCTATGACGTCAGGTATTTATTAAGTTCCATCTGACATGCGATAGATATGACCTTTCCGCTTAGTTCACTATTCTCGACATCTATCTCGAAGCAAATATATGTGTCAACTACCAAGGATGACAGTTTCTACATAACAATTGAAATATATAATCCTTTCAACGTTCAGTGGTCGCTTAACACTGCGTCTGTCCGATTGATAGAGCCAGCCGGTATGAAACACACAGTATTATTCCGATCCACGGATGAAGTCATACTGACGCCTGGCCGACAAACGGTTACACTTCGCTCTGCCCATGATATTCCGGGTATCTATGAAATTGATAATATTGAGTTCAGGATGGGCAGTCTCTTGCTGGTCAAGGACTATTTCGGAGACAGACCGTTGGAAAACCAGGAGATGCGACTATATCAACAACCGGGAAACTTAGACGTCTCGCTCTCTACACCGTCGCGAATTCGGCTGGATGACGCGAAGAAAGTGCTCATTGGGCTACATACAGGATGGAATGATATCGAAAGCGGCAAGGTCACTGCAAGGAGCGCTTCGAGCGGACTAAGATTGCTGATTTTGCAAACGGAAGCGTCACTTAAACATGGTGATAGTACCCAAAGTTTCGAACTGAAGCATACTGCCGAAGCTACGCCTTTGCTAGAGTTTGGTCCATTAAATCCTGAGTCGACTCTGTGCCTCGCCATACCTTACATGATTGAGACGGAAATGAAAGAATTATACATTCGAGTTCAGGTCGAATTCAAAACGAAATCACAGGAATTTTATTCATTGTCTGTCACCCGACACGTATCTATTGGACTGCCGCTGGCGGTGAACGTACAGGATATATTCAAGGCTAGCAAATTATTCTCAAAATTTTCAGTCTCCTGTATTGGTCCATCAACTCCTCTGCGGATTGTCTCCGGAGTGCTCACTGGTAACGAACAGTTTGCTGTTTCTGGCGGAAGAAACACAGACCGCCCTTGCGTTGCGTTTCCGAAACAGGCGGTAACTTATGTCTACAGTGTCACCCAGAATCCAAAAGAGGATTTACAGATACAAAATCGCCTGCCATTATCGTTAGTGATACAGTATCGCCAGCTGGAAGATGAAATGCGAGCTACCTTGAGACGTACTATCGCGGCTAAATTGAAGAGCGTTGGAATGGAGAAATATCAACGGCTTGTTGAACAACATGCGCAGGACCAATTAATATGTGATTTTACGAGTTATGGCTTCCTCAATAAGCTGGTTATGGGAAAATATGAGACGGGACAATGGGAAGCTGTTTTGACGCAGATACGTCGGCCTGATAGTGAAATAGTTAGTGACTGCTTGGCTGAAATATACAATGTATGTTGAAAATGCTCTTCACCGGCACCCATATACTGATCTATGCCTATAGGATATTCCTGCAGATTCAGAAGAGATCTTGGCAGAATATACGAAGGAAGTTGTGATTCTTGTCGAGATTCCAACAATTCAACTACTATTCACTGTTGAGGTGCAGTACTCTATGGAGAGTGGACAACCCGCAGATTCAATCAAACCCCAATTGCAATCGTCTTGCATGTTTTCGGATAAAGTATTCTACATTGGACAAGCCATACCGGTTATTTTGCGCTTGGAATGCTCTACGGCTTGGTCTCAAGATGGACGTGATCTTTTGGGCACGGGAGAGATTGAGTTTGGCTATGAAGTTATGGCGCCCAGTGACACGTGGATTGTGTCTGGGAAACGGAAAGGGCATTTTATTATTTCGGACAAGGTACTTTGACTTTTGATTGCAAATTTCTCTGTATACTAACTGTCGTAGCCGATTACATTCCCCCTTGTAATACTACCAATACGGCACGGGAATATACTACTTCCAACAATTGAAGTACGACCTAGCCAACGACAACACGAGCAAGTCACTGCAGAGATGGAATACAAAAACAATGCTGAATCAGTGCTGGTTTTGCCCGAGATTTCAAATGTCGTGCTAGCGGTTGGGGAATAACTCTTTTATAGATAAATAGTGCGCATTTAATACCGGGGGAAACATAGCCTTGTACTATATAAATGTATCGCTTACTTGTACCACCAAACCATTTAAAACCACATTACATCTGTCAATCTCGTGTTGCATATAAAGCCGCAAATTAATCTCCTGGTTGAATGGTTTAATTGACTTCAACAGTCGCCACCCCCCAGTCCATATACATTACCTACAACAAATTCCCGGACACCGCTCCACAAATGCAATCACAGAACAATGCATACTATAGCTGACCAAAAAAATCTACTACATCCTGAATATCTCCGGAATAATAGCAATGTAACAAATAACGATGACAGTGGTCATCAAGAAAACTGGAGTTCCACTGGTGAGGAAATACTTCGACTGTCTCCCGCTCAAAAAATAACGATTCGACATGATTCTCCGAAAAAGTCCAATCATCATAAATGAGAAGCCTGGTTATGTCAGTATAACGCGAACCGCAAAGGCGCACATAACCCTTACCAATCACGGCAAAAGCTGCACCAATAGGATAGAACTCAATGTCGAAAATTCGCAATACTGAAAGTGCTATATGCACGTTAAATAATCTTGGTGCTATAAGAACAACCACCGAACGAGCAAACATACATAAGGCAACATCTTGCATCGCTGTGCGCATATACGACCCTTCGTATGTTCGCTGATAGCCTTGTGAGATCTTGTTAGTATTATGGTCATTGACACGCAGCCATGACTTAGTAAAATTACCCCTAAATAAAAGCATTAGAATGTAAATCTCCTTAAGAGCATGCCAAAATCATTCTCACCTGATATCAATAATTTCTTCGCGGTCGGTTAAAATGGAGTCGAGTTGACGTCGATGGACGATACCCTCGTCAACAAAATGCTGAAGCATATCGCTTAGATTCACATTCATTTGCAAAGGCCCGTACTGATATACTTACTTCTTCCGCCATGTCCTTAGGTCCAAAATTGTCCGGCCTGCTGTTCGTTGGATGGGATGCAAGAAGTAAGGCAAAAGGTCGAAAATCGTGTGTCACGGATAAGCTCGGTTTCTAAAACCTTATAACTAACAGTATCTATGCGCACATGTGGTCTTAGGTGACACAAGTTTTCAGCACACGACTAGCCCGACAGCAAAGTGAACTGACCCACCATTGTTGTTCACACCAGACCTGGTTAAGTCTAATACAGGGCTAGAGAACGAGTATTAGAGGTGCTTCTTGTGGAGATATTTAATTGGCGTATATGCCATCTGCTGCAGATTACGATTTAGGCTAGGTCGCAATCTCGACATGACATCATCTGAATCCGTCAGTGAGCTCGTCGAGGCCGTGGCTGTTCATACCCCCGCACCGGAGTATTCACAAATTCAGGTTATTAATGAAGATAAGGTGTTCTCGTATGATAGCTGTATCTTTCTTATGATGTTAAAAAGGATTGACCTGAACCGTACAGGAACAATGTTAATGCGTATCTCCAGAAGGTCGATCTTCTGTCCGCTGGACTCAGTTACCACCTGATCTCGGTTTTCGGGAGCCAGTCGACCGGTAAAAGTACGCTTTTGAATGCTTTGTTTGGCACCAAGTTCGACGTTATGGACGAGACGAATAGACGCCAGACTACCAAGGGTAAGACTCAGCGCAAGCATGCTATGTCCGATAATCGGCATTGACAAGGTGCAGGTATTTGGATGTCAAGAGCCAAACAGGACAGAATTTTAGTCATGGATGTTGAAGGTACAGATGGCCGTGAGAGGGGCGAGGACCAGGTATGTACAACTGCCCACCATATAGTCACGGAAAGAAACCCTGACCAAAATGCAGGACTTTGAGAGGAAGGCAGCTTTGTTTGCTCTCGCGACATCCGAAGTCCTAATTGTCAATATCTGGGAGCATCAAGTTGGTCTCTATCAAGGCGCAAATATGGGCTTGCTGAAGACTGTGTTTGAAGTCAATCTCAGCCTGTTCAGCTCGCCGAATAGGTCTCTGTTGTTATTTGTGATCCGCGATCATATAGGGGTTACTCCACTTGAAAATCTTGCGGCAACTCTCACAGCTGATCTTGAGCGCATCTGGGACTCGCTCATTAAGCCAAACCATCTACAAGATTCTAAGATAACTGATTTCTTCTCGCTTCAATTTGCTGCATTACCGCATAAGATTCTTCAGCCTGAGCGTTTCAGACAAGGAGTTGATAGTCTTGGCCACAGGTTTGAGTCAGAACATGACGATGACTATGTTTTCGATAAGTCATACCACCGTAACGTCCCGGCCGACGGATGGTCGATGTACGCGCAGAGTGTATGGGAGCAGATCGAACTCAACAAAGATCTTGATTTACCCACGCAGCAAGTTTTAGTTGCGAGGTTCAGGTGTGAAGAAATTGCTGCCCAGGCTTGGGAGAGGTTCGAGAATGATGTGAAACCAGTTGAAGGGATGTCTGGCCTCGTGTCCGGCCTGGGCGATATTATTGGACCTGCACGGACGGCGGCCCTGGAAGTTTACGATACGCAAGCGTCGCGCTATGTGTCCAGCGTGTATGAAGGAAAAAGAAAGGAACTAATTACAAAGATCGACACCAAATTGGCTCAAATTTACAACCATCACGTTTCAATCTTGCATAAAATTGCTATTCAGAAGTTTAACTCTTCCGTTGCGTCAGAATTGGGTAGGCCGCATTACGTGTTTTTGGATTCTATACAACGTGCACAAAGTGAAACTCTCGATAGTTTTGTGGCCGCAGCGACAGAAGCGCAAATCGCCGGTGTCTTGCTGTCATATGAATCCGAGTTACAGTCATTGACGTACGACCTTGAAGAGGCCGTGTCTCGTCTCCGAGCTGTGGAGGCGAAGAAGCTTGGTACGAAGATAACAAGGAGGGTCGCTACGCAATTGGATGACAATTTTCCCAGAATATACAAGGTTCCTAGTGAGGACCTTTGGGATCGGGTAGTGCTTACATTCAGAGAGGCACTTGAAAACTGTTTAGAGAAATATAAAGTCGAACAGGATGGTCTTGTCATCTACAATCTTGGATTGGGAGGTACGGCCGATGAAGTAGCTATTGAAATTTGTCAAATCAAGATGGAAGTTTGGAAGGTTTTGTACAGAAAAATGAGGGAGTACTCGAAGCCTGACAGTGTGCTGCTTCGTCTTCGGGAATATTTTGAGGACAGATTTAAGTATGATGCCAAGGGTGTCCCACGCGTTTGGAAGCCGTCAGACGATATTAGTGAGGTTTACAGCGAGGCTCTCAAGTCCACAATGCTGTTGCTACCATTATTTGCGACTGCGAAGTTAGCCAATGGTGAGACAGTGTTTCCAGATCCAGACGTGGTTCCAGCATTGGACAGGGACGAAGAAATTGACATCGAGCAATTCCCTATTATGCTTAGTGAAAGTCAGCTGCTTCCCATCCGTAGCGATTTGAAGAGAATTGCGGATTCCTTGTATGTTGACGCCAAAAGAAGTACTATTCAGAGCGTTAGACAAGTGCCTTTGTACTTCTATATCTTACTTTTGGCACTGGGTTGGAATGAGATCCTGGCAACTTTGCGAAACCCTCTCTACTTTGCTCTATTGGCCATGCTTGCTGGTTTCATTTACGTTGCATATTCGTTGAACCTTATAGGTCCGATGATTGCAATGGGAAATGCTGCATTCGACAGAGCTGTTGCTATAGGGAAGGAGAAGCTTCGGGAAGCGTTAGATGTTAACGATACCGGGGTCAGCTACCGAAATACTACTTCAAATGAGCTCTCGTCGCCAAAGACCGAGAGCGATATTCCATTGGAAGATATGGATGAGAATGGCAGGGTAAAGTCGGCTGATAAGACGACACAATCACCGGGCAAATATAATTAGCAGTCATTGTAACTTGTATTCGTATCGCATTTCGTTACGCATATGTAACTGTATTTGACATTATGATCATTGGACGTGTACCTAGTGTTACTATTTGAGAACTAGTATGACATATATCTGCAGTCACACAAGACGATTGAGCGCCTTATGGATTTCATCTAATGTCGTCGTTTGTGCAAATCCAAAGCGCAAATTCAAAATTGACGCGTCGTGCATCTGTTTGCTGCAAGTTGCGTTGCCGTCCGTGACGAAGTATACGTAAAAATCCCGGTTAAATGCACTCCTTGCTCTACAAACTACCGTTAGATAATATGCTTATTCTATTGAAACCAGAAGCGAGCACACGTTGTCTCACAGCAAAGATTAGTCATTGTTCCGGTGACAACAACACTATCGACCAATTGTTCACGCAATATATTCTCGAGATCGGTGTTTAAGAAGGCGTCATATCTGTCCTTGTTTTCGATTCTGAACGTCTTGGCTTTATTTCGCCCAGCATGCGGTTGCAGCTCCGACATGAGACGCCATGCTGGTGAGAATCGAGTAATCGAATTTTCTGCTCCCCACCATGTCATGAGTTGTGAATTATCCGTTTCTTTGACGTGCCCATGCTGAGTGAATACGACGGGAAGGTTATGTGCCGCAAAAGAATCGATGCCGGAGCAGCTTTTAGCACAACACTCAGGAAATATAGCGAAGCCAATCAAGCGTCGGATACTCACATTGGAATTAATGTAGGCAAGAGCCCCTCGGCGATGTCACGAAAGTGCTCTTGCATGTCGATAACGAGGAGTGCGGATCTCGAAAGATCAATGGGTCGACTGTCAGCCGTCATCTGAGCCATCTTTAAATAATACAATCATAAGCGCGTAACTCAGTAACAGGTATTGAAATAGCAAGTATTGAAATAACGAGCAGAGAAATCGAGCAACCCCAGCTCATCAGTGATGTCACAAAGTGAAGAAAAGGCATCACGTGATTCCCCTGAAAAATTTAGGGTTTGCGCAGCTTAGGCTTGTTGTTTTGAGATGTCGTGCTCGCGAGATAGGTACCAGCAGACTTCAAATTGCAAAGATAGCTTGGGCTCACGTGCCATCAATCGGCATTTATAATGGTGCCTCGCAAAGTGGATTATTCTCTGTACCTTGTTACGGACCCGTACCTTGTGCCAAATGGCACTACGCTCGAAGAGCAGGTCCAGAAGGCGATCGACGGAGGTGTTACAGTAGTGCAGCTGCGGGAGAAAGATGCAGAGACTTGTGACTTCATCGCAAGAGCTAAGACGATCCAAGAGATCACGAAGAAGGCAGGGGTGCCTTTACTTATTAACGACAGACTAGATGTTGCGCTGGCGATTGACGCTGACGGTATTCACATTGGTCAAGAGGATATTGGTATGATATTCGTATGTAACTGTTCTTTCAGCTAACGTGCCATTTGTTTTAGACGTCGCTACTGCACGAAAGCTTCTTGGACCTGACAAAATTATTGGTATGTCCGTCAGCTATGTCTCTGAGGCCGCTAAGGCTGTCGAGGATGGGTACGTTACATAAGAATGATCCGAAACAAGTGTTTAACTCAATTGCAATACCTAACATCAGACAGGGTGGATTACGTTGGAATTGGTGCAATCTATGATACTGCGACTAAGAAGCCCAAGAAACCCCCTATTGGGATCAATGGTGTCCGCAAGATTCTCTCATACCTCTCATCTGTCCCACGCTATGTTGCAACCGTCGCCATTGGCTCCCTCAACTTGAAGACTTCACGAAATGTTGTTCATCTGTCCGCAGTTCCAGGACGTCGGCTTGACGGTATTGCAGTTGTCTCAGCAATCATTGCGGCTGAAGATCCTACGGCTGTTTCCAGGGAGCTTCTCGGCTTAGTCAGAGACACTCCTTACTGGATGACCGTTATTCCGAACCGTGACGTTTCCTCAGTTCTAGCGGAAGTTCCTGCCGTGATCTCTAAGGTGCGATCTGAGACACCGTTTGTGCACAACATCGTAAACCGTGTTGCAACAAACTTCGCGGCCAACGTTAACCTTGCAATTGGCTCCAGCCCTGCTATGTCTGAGAATATTCCAGAATTCGATGACTTCGCGGGTATTCCAAACAGCGCACTTCTCATCAACATGGGTTTTGGCACCGATGACTGGGTGGAGACATATCTCACCGCAGCTGGCGCTTACGCCAAAAAATTGCGGCCTGTTGTTTTGGATCCTGTTGCTGCAGGTGCTTCAGAATTACGGAAAAGCGCAGTCAAATCCCTGCTTAATCGCTGTCATTTCGATATTATCAAAGGAAATGAGGGCGAGATTTTTTCGATTGCCGGAGAGGTATCACAGATGCGAGGAGTCGATAGCACTTCCAACTCCCAGTTGCAAAAGAAGGCTAAAGTTGTCGAAGCCCTTGCTGCTAAGGAAAAGACAATTGTGATTCTGACCGGAAAAGAGGACCTGATATCTGATGGCATGACTACATTTGTGCTCCGGAATGGCCATGGGTACCTTGCGGATATCACCGCATCTGGCTGCGTCTTGGGATCTATTGCCGGTGCAATGGTGGCTGTTTCGCTACACGATCGATTTCTCGCTGCCGTGGCCAGTGTTCTGCTATATACTATTGCCGCTGAACGTGCAGCTGTTGCACCAGGTGTTAGAGGACCAGGAACATTTATAGGAGCATTGATTGACGAATTGTATATACTCTCTAACGCGACTGCTAATGGCGATGTGTCATGGCTGGAAGCTGCTAGAGTTGAACAATACGTCGAGGAGGCATAAGCGAAACTCAGCCAATGGGAACAGAGTACAATGCTTATTGACTATAGATTGTAAAATATTGTACTGTGTTGACTTCATGTGCCATTCGTGTTCGCAAGGCACCTTGGGACAAGACGTCTTACACTATGATAGACAATTAAATAATTTATTTGATAGACTAATTGATAGATTTTACGGACCTAATTGCCGCATGATGTCGACCAAATGAAGGTCGATATCATAGGAGATGTGACCACATACTTTTATTTATAATTCGACAATACTTCAAGGAGCGCATGGTATCAGGTTTCGGCCCCCGCGTATCGAGTAGAGTATCCGTTACGCCGGACCGTCACGCGCATGTTGAAGTTGCGTAGATCAAGAAGAGTTCTTTGCTCATCGAAGACCTCTATTGATTGATTACGAAATGTTGTGAACTGTCGTGACCGCCTGTTACAGGGAAACAACAAGTACTAGCTGCGACAAAAGCCGGATTCTCGAAGAAGGCGGTGGTACTAGGCCGTTCGCTTGTCCACATATAGCATTCACAGGCCATCGCTCAAAACATATAGAATTAGCCAGCAATCTCCTTTATTCGGGATCCAGTCAAAATATATTTACATATAATGTACACCAAAAACGCCTTGCCCCTTACCAATCAATGACATAACATAAAGCAATAAACTATACGGACGACAGATCACCAATTATAATACAAAATGTTAAATCTGTCTCGAAAAGGCGCTGGCAAACATTTCTCGCATTCGAAAGAATTGATTCTTAATTCTAATCGGCATGATGACTTTCTTCTCAATTGGGACTGGGAATGATTTTTGCACACCGGCCATAACGGACTCCACTTCTTCGTCAGAGTCGACTGGGCCGTTAGCAAGCTCCATATCTTCTGCTAATTGGGCTGAAGATGTCAGCGCTGCCTGCTTCATTTGATTCTTCTTTTGATAAGCTGCGAGCAGGACATCGTAAGGCTGCGAACGGCCAGGAACATTTCGTTTGGCACCCATTGAATGGGACTTGCATGTGAGCGAACGGGCGCAAAACCCACCGTTCGGTAACGGCACGCCACATTGCCGTTCGACGTCGACCGGACCTTTTGGCTTTGGCGCCGCTTTTGGAGGTTGCTTCTTTTTCTTTTTGGGAACCTGCTTCTCTTCTGTTGGAGTTTCAGCCTTGCGCTTCTTCGTTTTCTTTTTGCTGTCTTTCTCTGCAGTGTCCTTCTCCTTGTCCTTAGAAGATTCCTTATCTTTCTTGGCTTTGGCTGGCTTATCACTCTTGTCGTTATTTGATCCACCGTTACCGTTTCCATTGCCGTCGCCACCTCCACCCCCATTACTACCAGTGCCACTGCCAGTGCCGCCAGTGCCGTTCCCGCCTTTAGTATTATTAGACCCCCCTGAGCTACTCCCTTTATTATCTCCACCACCGCCAGTATCCTTATTTAGGCCTGTCGTCGATAATTTAATGCTGTCTCTGCTTTTGGTATCTGCAGCCGCAGTTTGTATTTTCTTTGCCCCATTTGAACCTGGGCTGGCATTCCCAGACCGCTCGAGACACTCACGAATATGCGATGCAAGAACATGTTTGAGATATGGTCTGCCACAACTTGTACACACGCTGTATTCTAGCTTATCTGTGAGCGGATGAGACGAGAACAGCCCTTGCCTGTCTTTAGCATCAAGAAAAGGAGATGGTGAGTCCAAGTTACGCGCAGGGGATGTCGATTGCAAATTTGTAGTCGAACCGTCTTCTTCTTCCAAGATTTTGGCGTACTCTAACCACGTAGGGTCTGAGTCTGCAATGGATGATAACGAAGACGCTGACGAGCTCGAGGATTGCGATGATGACTCAGATACGGAGGATGACAATGAGGAGAAAGCATGATTCTTCAGTTTTGCTGACCCTGACCCAAATACTTTGCTGAGGAGCTCGTCATCTGCCATCGCTGGACGCTGAATGCCTGAAGATAAAAATGTTATTCAATTTTTTGAGACAACGCCATTAAAAGTGCTTGTAATTCAGGGGTTGGTAGGTGAGAGCTCGCTCTTGTTTACATTTGACACGGCATACACGCGTCGACGATCGCCTCGACTCCTGAGGGTTACACCTCCTCAGTGCAAGCCCTTGTAGACTCGAGTAAACAGCACCCACTCCACAACCGAAATCGCTTAATTAGAGAAGAATCCGTAATGCTTCCAGGGTGCAATTAAGAGCGAGCTTTCAGCCACACACCGCCACTTTAGCCAACCACATCGGCTGACTCGGTGGCTAGCACAAACAGAATCTAGTACAATCGGCAACTCACCTCCGTTGACGGTGTCAACAAGAACCATTCGGGATCGCAGGCGAGTGGTCGGTCAAAAATATTCGAGGATGGCCGATGGATGGCAGGATGCTACACGGACTTTGCCGGGCAAATGATGGATCGTGCTGGTTTTGGTTGACTGACGGATTAAGTCCGGCAGTGTGCAACTTTCATTTTGATGTGCGCACTTCTTCATGACACTTACGGATTATACTAATATATTTGTAGCGTCAGTGGCATATCTCTCGCTTGGACACTCATGTGGCGTTGTAGGGCTAGGGCTCATTCACGATGAACAATATCTCAAAAAGTTCTTTGCTTCCCAATGTAACTTCTCCCCTAGTTTCGCCTTCGTCTTCTTATCACAAGTCTCAATACCTGCAATCGCTTTTGCTGTATCCGCACGCAACTAATTCTTTGCACTTTGATCCCACTCGAACTACAGACATCTCCGTCTTATGCATTGTTTGGTGTCCGCCTCCGCCGACCCCGCCGCCGCTGATTTGTTCTACCTATCTCGCGCACCCTCTATATCTAGTAGTCGCAACACCGTTCCTCTGGCATATAGTGCTGCTTCGATTTGCAACTCGTTGAGAGCAATTCAATTTCCCCGCAGTAGTCGTAGTCCGTGTTAATATCAAGATATCGCCATGTCGATCAGTGAGTACCAAATTTTCACTTGGCTTTGGCCTTCTTCTCATTTGCCACTAGACATTTGTCGGGACAACCAGGATCCCTTCTATCGCTACAAGATGCCCCCCATCATCTCTAAAATTGAAGGACGTGGGAATGGTATAAAGACTGCGGTCGTCAATAATGCTGACGTCGCTCGTGCGCTCTCGCGTCCCCCTATGTATGTCACGAAGTTTTTTGGACTTGAGCTTGGTGCGCAAACTTCTGTAAACGAAACCACGGACAGATACATGGTTAATGGTGCACATGACGCCAACAAACTCCAGGATTTGCTCGATATTTTTATCAAGAAGTTTGTACTTTGCAAAGCTTGCAAAAATCCCGAAACGGATATCGTCATTACTAAGGACCAGATGCTCTATCGTGATTGCAAAGCCTGCGGTAAACGCTCTCCCATTGATCTGAGCCACAAGCTCTCTGGCGTCATTTTAAAGAACCCTCCAGCTAGTGTTGGCAAGAAAGGCTCGTCTGGAGGCAAGAAGAGCAAGAAAGAGAGAAAGGATAAGGATAAGGATAATAAAATCGATGACGCAGACGATGCCGAAGAAGCAGACGGATCGGACGACGAACTAACGAAGCGCATTGCGGCCGAAGCATCGTCTCTTGCGCCTGTGCAAGCTACCACTGGCGTTGAGGAAGAGGATGATGATGATGATTGGGCTGTCGACACATCGGAGGAAGCTGTCCGTGCTCGAGTCAAGGAACTCGAAGGCCAGATCGGCGCTTTCTCTATTGACGACGACGAGTCAAACGGCAATGATCTCTATTCTCAACTCGGAAACTGGATTCTCGAAGAGTCTCCAAAACCCAATAATGTTGACGTCTTTAAGAAAATCAAAGAACTCGGCATAGAGAACAAGCATCGCACTCTCCAGGTTCTCGCTCAGACTTTGTTTGACAAGGACATTCTCTCTCAAATCAAAGACCGTGTGCCATTGTTGAAGAAACTTATGGCTGGCGATAATCATGAGAAGGCTTTCCTTGGAGGCACCGAGCGTTTCATTGGTCTCGAGCATCCTGAGCTCATTTCCTCGATTCCTAAGATTCTTCATCAATACTACAGCTATGACATTGTCTCGGAAGGTGCTATCTTGAAATGGGGTTCTCGAGCTAGTAAGAAGTACGTCGATAAGGAAATTAGCAAGAAGGTTCGCAAGGCGGCCCAGCCATTCTTGACCTGGTTAGAGGAAGCAGAATCAGAAGACGAGTCTGAGGATGAAGAGGACGCAGACAATTCAGAGTAAACTGGGCGTTACAATGAGCATGGCATTATGCCTTAGCTTTATTTGTCTTTGGTTTTTGAGGAAAGCTTTCATTGAAGACTTACTATTCTCTGAAAGAATTGATATGTAACGGGTGGCACAGTTGAGAGATGTTGGTATTGTCGCGTACTTAGATGTATTTATGACGCATGTTATAAAAGTAACAGATACTCCTTTATTAGACGGCCATCATGCGCCCGGATTTTGAACGTAAGAAACAAAATGCCGACGAGACAGGCCTTAACACACAGCTACCTACTTACTCTTGGAGACGGTCGAGGAAGGGTTCAGTACTGCGCTCACATATGTACAGGAAATGAAAACAAGATCACTGACACATATAACGTTAAGGAAGGAATATCAATTTGAACAAGATGTAGGAAAATCCTCCGAACAAACTAATACCCAACTGTAAAACAAGTATTTCCGTAGGTAAAATAAAACTGCTCCTTGCGAGCCTGACGGGCACCCCCACTTTCCCCCGGGAACACACTCGAGTACGCGACACCGGAACAGAAACAGGTAGTGTCCTGATTGGTTCTCACCATTCTTGGACTACGTCTGTTCCACGACCAACCTGCGTACTCTCTTGCCATGTCGGACTAACCTCGGCGATTCAGTTCAAGACTGTCTTTTATCCTCAGTCGAGCACGCTATGCAAGAACTGGCAGTAGACCAAGTGGCTTGGTTCGCCATCTTTGAACTTATCCTGTTCGGCTGTTCCAGCCGACAGCGTACTCGCGTGTGAGTTACGGTACTAAACACAATAAAACGTTTATATATCCGCAGGCGACGTGAGGCTTGGTTTTCAGGGGTATGACAGTGAAGACCCTAAGCCGCACTGTTGGCCTGGTAATACGTTCGTTAGTCTTTTTGTTTACATTTCCAAGTCTGTAAAACAAGCACCTGGACCCAGGAAGTTGTGGACTTCCCCGTCTATTACTACACCTTATCAGCACAGCCCCATTCTCCGCTACGCTCAAGACTAAACGAAATTCAATTAATTTACATCGAATAAAAATATCGTGTGGTCCAGTTCGATTGCGATGGCATCCATTCGGACACTAGAGTCTCGGCTGTCGAGGACTACAATTAACGACTCACATGGGGCCAACTATACCGGAAGCGTCAACGGCAATGGCAGCAATGGAAAATTGAGGGTAGAGTCTAATATCACTTCTTCAGGTGGTAGTAGGTTAGCTAATCTAGAGACTATTAAGAATTCGATCTTAGCGGCGAGCACTTCCCAGCAGTCGTCGGTGACGTCCAGCAATACAATTAGCAACAAAGAAAATGTCAATTCCTTCTCTGGAAATACGGTGCGGAACCCACTACTCAAATATGCCTTACACAACACGAATACAGCAACTTCGTCTTCTTCGAAGGGATCACAAATGCCGCCTCCTTCGTCCCCGAATATGCATAAAGTTGGTGCAGGGCCCATTCCTCATGGATATCTCTCATCTCACGATGTTGCTAATGTGCAAAACGACTCCCACCGCTCCAGCGGGAGTAATTCGTCGCCACCCATTGCTGCTCTTGTAAAGCAGCCTTCGGTTCAGACTCATCGGCAGTATTCACTTGACAGCTTCGAAATTGGTAGGAAACTCGGGAAGGGCAAATTCGGAAAAGTGTATTGTGCTAGGGATAAGGCTACCGGATACGTTTGCGCGCTGAAGGTTATGGAAAAGAAAGAACTTATTCACTTCAAAGTTGAAAAACAGTTTCGACGAGAGATTGAGATCCAATCAAACCTGAGGTGAGCCATCCATTCATTTTAGTGCCATTCTATCCGTCAACTGATGAATTGAGTAGACATCCTAATATCTTACGACTCTACGGACATTTTCATGATGCTTCACGAGTCTTTCTGATTCTAGAATATGCCGGCCAGGGCGAGATGTTCAAAGTGTTGCGGAAGAAAGGTCGTTTCAGTGACGTTCTAGCTTCGCAGTACATTTGCCAGATTGCTAGTGCGCTCTCTTATCTTCATAAGAAGCATATTATTCACCGAGATCTAAAGCCAGAGAATTTATTGATTGGGCTTGATGGTGAAGTGAAGTTGTCGGACTTCGGATGGAGTGTACATACTCCGTCGTCTCGGTATGCCACAATAATGTAATAGAGGAATGATAGCGATAACTAACAGTTATAGTCGAACGACGATGTGCGGAACTCTTGACTACCTACCTCCTGAAATGGTCGAAGCGAAAGACCATGACCATAAGGTTGATCTTTGGGCTCTGGGTGTTTTGACGTACGAGTTTTTGGTTGGAAATCCTCCATTTGAAGAGCCTGCTCATAAGGCAACATATAAGCGGATTTCGAAAGTAGATCTCAAAATTCCGCCGTATGTGAGTGTCGAAGCGGCCGATTTGATCAGACGCGTACGTACCAAAATATTGATTTCCATTATCAGTACTAACGAAGATGAGTAGTTGCTTCAGCATCAACCTGAGAGGAGGTTTCCTTTAGATCAAATTCCAGAACACCCATGGATTGTTAAGAATCGGCCATTGTGGCCGAACAACAGCAGCTGCGAACGACGATCGAGTTAGAAAAGGACTGACACATTGATATTTGGTGCATGGCTCTGGGTTTTTGTTAAAGTTTATACTCCTTGTTGATATCTTATGGTCCATAGAAAAATAGATTCGTGAGCCGTAACAAACTATATAATAACTGTATCTAGTATGGTGAGAACGTATAGTCGATATTATACGTCTTTTATTATGCACGATATAAAAACTTTATAACAACTTTATGTACAGGCCAATGGCGGTATTATTCGAGTGTCCGGTATCTACCGGTAGATCTCGTCAAAAGGTCGAGTATCGTTGAAGCATGAATCCCACACTTGAGCCACCGCTTTCTTAGCCGAATCTTCATCCTTGCAATGAGGGTTGCCCATGACAGAGAGAACTGCTCGCCGTCGCACACATTCTTGATGCTGCCGTGTCACTTTGAATTGGCCGCGGCGGAATATTTCGTTTGTCATTCGACACTCTCCACTTAAGTTTGAGGCCCGAATCTAGCATCAGTTAGTATAGTGCTTTTCAACTTGCACACTTTCAAATCACCAACTCACCTCCGAGCACGCGTGATGCTTCAGATTAGTCCAATCAACGTGAAACTTCATCTCATCATAAGCATGGATCATCTCATGTGACAGTGTATCTTCAAGGTGCAGTCGGTTAGCTACATGGTTCTGGCATAGTAGGATTCCAAGGCTGGGATTGAAGCCACCCGCTTTGTATTCGTCGCAGTGGTCACAAATAATATGCTCCCTTCCAATTTGACCCCCGATTCTTTCAATTTGCTCTCTCATAAATATTACTGTTGGACCTGTACCATCAAAGTCAGCGTTGCAACTTCAGAATTGAATTCGGGCCGTACTGTACTTCAAATTCCAGTCACGATACTTCTCGCAGCGCCTACATGACGCCTCCCGCTGTCTCTCCGCAAGTACTTGACTATATTCTTGTTCTCCTCTTTCATCTAACGCGCCAGTATAATGGGATGCTACTAGCTTCAGCCATTCGAATCCATGTGGAAGCTTTGGTTTTTCGTCAGTATTGCCGGAGATCGGATTTGAAGACGACGTATCCGACATTGTAAATTTTTCGCTTCCACGGACAAGTTAACCGTCAAATTGCTCACCAACAAAAGCTGGCTTGTCAAAAGGAAATTGGTCTGTTGCTGAGTTCTTCGTCGCTGGTACCTTTCGAATGCCATGGGAAAACCTTAAACTTAACTTTCTTCACGTCAATCGAATGCCGCATTGCGATTGACTCGATAATAACCCGATTTCGGTTATAGATTTCAGTTCACTATATCGCCAGTTCATTCTATAACGGCCGGAATTGTACTTGTACGATTCAAATCTGAGGTTGCGCACACTCGTTATATATAGGAAGTGAACTCTTTAAGTTATCCAGGATTTATTGTACAACTATCGAAACCCAACAACTTCTCGCCCCGACAAGCGTATCAGAAGTTGATCCAATTGGGCAGGAGTCTCCACTTTAACAAACTGAATGGCATACTGCAACTGGCCTACAGCAGGGTAGGAATTCTATAATTATGCCTCGTGCCTACAATAGAGCACGATGTTGCTAGGACTCACCAACATCAATTCACTATACTACAAAAAGCTATCTTCCAGAGCTGAATTTCAGCATTCAGAATATTCGCCAGTGTGTTCGTTTTCAGCTGGTTCTTTACTTCTTCCCTCAACTGACACTTGCGCGGGTCCGCACGAGGCCCTTTTTCAGCGTGTCTCTCCAAAGCATCCTCGGTTATTTCAAGGCTCCCTCAGTACTAAATAGGTTTCGATTTTTCGGTTCTTAAGGTAGACGAATTATCGGCAAACATTAAGGTCGACGATCTCGATTGCCGATTTGCCCAAACATTTACCGATATCGTATCGTGAACAGCCCTAAATTTAATATGTGAGGGTAGTTGTGAGGGTAGTTACTGAAACCTCGGGCAAACTCGCCCTTCTCCCAGAGAAAGTAGGTAGCCTGCCCGTTGAGGCTTGTCGCCTTGGCATTCTGGTTTTTGCCAGACGTCATGCGCCGCGGCCATCGATCTCTGGTGTTCGCAAGTTCAAAATCAAAAGTCTGGTGGAGTCTTCATACACGTAACAACCCTAACCTTCTCGTACACTTCAGGGGTAGCTCCCGAACCCTAAAAAGTAGAGGGGGTAAACTGGCAGAGAACTTTTGATGCGGCCACGCATAAAGTGAACGTCCGACCCTGAATGAGTCTTATTACATGTCTAGACACCAAGTCACAATGGCACGAATGATTTAAAACATCTGCAGGTAGCAAATACACGCGACGTATACGGATTCGGAGGAGTTGAAAGTTTGTCAGAAAAGGGACAATATTCTATAAGTTTAGTATTAATACAATGAAGCACAAAGAAGACAAACCACTTACCATTGTCATTAAACTGGGTGAGTCGAGTAATAAATGGAAGTACTCCTTCTCAAGGATGGGGCTCATTATCCACAGGGACGTCATCAATATGCGACGAAGTGACTCACGAACCACGCATCGCGAATATGTCACTGATTGTGGAGACTGTCGTAAAGCTTCGAAGAGAAGGACATCGCGTTATCATAGTGTCGTCGGCAGCTATTGCGATTGGACTGAAGAGATTAGATATTCCGAAGAGGCCGAAGCATCTCGCAACCGTGCAAGTACGTATATATTCTGAGAATTTATTTAGACGAGTCTAACTAAAGGTGAGGCTATCGCGGCAGTCGGGCAATGTCGTTTAATAGCATTATGGGATGAGCTCTTTCGACAGTTGAATCAGCCTGTTGCCCAAATCCTGCTGACGCGAAATGATATTGCAGACGTGAGTGGAATAGGAATTGTCGCGACAGGTGGAAAATGTTGACGAGGGATTAGCGAGCGCAATACCTAAACGCGGCAAATACGTTAACAGAACTACTGCACATGGGCGTTATACCAATTGTCAATGAGAATGACACACTTTCCGTAATGGTATGTTGGTTAGATGCTCCGTTTGGTTCAATAGGATTATACTCATTGTTGACGTACAGGAAATCAAATTCGGTGATAATGACACCTTGTCTGCCATCACGGCTGGAATGGCGAACGCCGATTTCCTGTTCCTTATGACAGATGTTGATGGACTCTATACAGAGAATCCGCGCAAAAATCCTAATGCTCAGCCTATCGAGGTTGTCACCGATATTAGTCAGCTGAATGTTGATGGTATTATCTTAATTGATGTAAACATACGAGCGTGACTGAGCTTACGCGATATAGTTTCTACTGGAGGTAGCAGTGTTGGAACTGGTGGTATGGTAACTAAGCTGATTGCCGCTGAGCTGGCAACATCGGCCGGCGTTACGACTATAATCACCAAATCATCAATTCCTGGCAATATCCATTCTATCATCAAATATCTGCGATATCTTAGACAACAAGAAGGCGACAGCCATGACCGCAGTATCAACCCAACTTTCCCATGCGACCTTTCCCGTTCTGATCCCGACGTTCGCTCTACAGCCCGTTCCGTTACACTTTTCCCGGGAATGGATTCCGTCACTCAAAGCTCCCCCTCTCCGTCCCGACCTCTATCCCGACCACCCTCACCTCCTCCACGGCATACCAGGTTTCTTCCACAACAGCATCCCATGCGAGATCGTCACTTTTGGATATTGCATGGCTTGAAGTCGCACGGTACTGTGTATATCGACACCGGGGCTTATAAGGCAATTACGCGTACGAATAAGGCTGGGCTGTTACCAGCTGGCGTTGTGGATGTGAAGGGCACCTTCAATGCGTCTGAAGCCGTGTCGCTGGTGGTTATTGATAGGAAGGCATTAATAGAGGCAGAAGAAGCACATCAGGGCGATGCGGAGCTTAAGAAGACCGTGAGAGCTCTAGTGTTTGAGAATGGGGAAGATGTTGGCAAGGCGATTGTGAATTATTCTGCAGTGGAGATTGCACGAATTATGGGCCTCAAAAGTTCAGAAATTGAATCATTACTTGGATATTCTGGTATGTTCCACCTTTGCAGACAAGCAAAGTCAAGAGCACTTATTAATGGATCTAGATTCCGAATATATTGCGCACCGTGATAACCTAGCGTTCGCGCCAAAGCATGTGTAGATAATGTTTATTGTAGATAATGTTTATAAAGATAGACGACTCAAAATGTCGCGTGGTTCCACATATAAAGATCAGCAATTTCATGTAATACCATCTTCTCTATTATTCCTTGCGGCTTCTCAGGGTTCAGCCTTGCGGCTCAGAAGGTTTTCCCTTCCCTTTTTAAGTATGTACAAATTCAGGATAACGTTAGCGCAATTGTGCTTAATCTTGCCCTAATAATAGGGTAAGTTTGCGCATGCCATCTAAGTTCTTAGGGTTTGGCTCCGGGCTCTAAATGTTGTGACTGCTTTTTTGCACATCTTTTGTGTGTCGGGCTTGTCCCTATGGGTTCGCAAATATACTGGGTTCAGTCAATTGTCAATTTACCGTTTCTTAGAAGCCAACGTCATCCAGCAGTCTCATTCAAGGTATGTCGACAGTAGTCTCATGTATACAATACAATAGAATAGAACGAAATGTAGGGATGATGCTTGCGGGAATGGACTTGCAAGGCCCTCTGATCATGGTCATAGGATCGTGATTTGACACGGCTTGCTCTTATGTCTAGCGCTTTTTGAATCCTTGACAGTCGGCTTGTTTCTATTAAGGACACTCAATAGGCGCGATACTAATAGCATGTTAATGCAGATCATATAATTCAAAATGACTCGTGCATCCGTTCTCAATGACGCGCTCAACGCTATCAACAATGCTGAGAAAACCGGCAAGAGGCAGGTTATGATTCGGCCATCAAGCAAGGTCATTGTCAAATTCTTGGCCGTTATGCAGAAGCACGGTATGTTTTGGATTTATTCAGTAGCGATGTGGGTAGGCGTGTGACTTCGGCATTCGGGAGATCTGGAGAAGATATATATAAAACACTTAAAAATGTTCACCCGGGATGATAACTGGACGAACTGGGTTGCTTGCTCCCGTCTCTCTTCGTCTTTTAATGTCCCGGAAAATTGAAACTCGCTCGAATGTTTTACTTTCGCGGGTTTGAAGAGATGCTTCTTACACGCTGGCTAGTACTTTGTCTTGTTTCGCGTTTACTTCTCTCCGACAATATATCCCACCAAGTCGCTGGGCCTGCGAACGCTACGTCCTTATGATGTTATGACTAACAACATGCATTAGGCTACATTGGAGAATTCGAGGAAGTTGACGACCACCGTTCAGGAAAGATAGTTGTTCAGTTAAACGGAAGATTAAACAAGTGTGGTGTCATTTCTCCAAGATACAATGTCCGCATTGGGGATATCGAGAAGTGGGTCACCAATCTCTTACCTTCCCGTCAGTTCGGCTTCATCATCCTCACAACCTCTGCCGGTATTTTGGATCACGAGGAGGCGCGAAGAAAGCATGTTGCTGGAAAAGTTTTGGGATTCGTTTATTAGGGGGGAAAATTGACCTTATGCTTGTAAAATTAAAGCGTCGTATATTTTATTGCGCAGCGATCATATTTTAATAAACTATGCATTGCAAAAACGCCACAGAATCTAAGGTTTCAATTTGGAACATGTCTATCGAGCTCTCGTATCTGTTTGACATAGAGCACCTCCTCCAGGAAATTATTAAATGTTCATTGGTTGCGGTATGTTGACAGCCGTTGTTCTTGAGAACGCGTAAACATAAACTTGAATAATTGGAACTAGCTGTAGATTCGAAAACACGGGAGACGGAGTTAGGATTTGTTTGGAGTGCGAACGTTGGGAGTAGAAATTCAGGGGCATGCGAAAAAAATTTACGATCGTAGCTCAAATACTTTTACATCTTAATAATCCACCTGGGCAATAAATAACCTGCTGCTGCAACTTGCTCCTGCAGGGTGGAATTCACTGGTGCTTCCATTTTACTGTAAAGGTCCACTATGGCTTCCTCTTTGGCGAGACAGCTATCGTCTATCAAAGCGAAGGCTGCTTCCGTCTCGACGCTTGACCGCAAGAAGCGACAAAAATCGCATGCAGTTTCGTTGATATACGATTCCAAAGAAGCGGTCACTCAGGACTTAGACAGCATATATCTGGTGGCATTAAGGGGGCTTCAAGACCTTGAATCAATCGATCATCGGTTTCGGACATTTGAGAAAAGTTTGTTTTCTGAAACCAGTATTTCCATTGACAGATTCGTGCAAGTATGTGACGAGGTTTTATATACGAAAGATCATGCTGACCAGCGCCCCAGACTCCGGAGCAGAATTCAAGTTTAGACAGGGCAATCGAAAGTTTTTTGGCACTCCTTGGCCCGCGGGCTTTGCTGCAGCCTGCAATCCAAGCTCTAGAATGGCTAGTCCGACGATTCAAGTATGTACCTCACGTTCTGGTCGATATCGGGCTAACCACTTGATGCTGTATAGGATCAACGAGTTGAATGCGGAGATTCTTCTACTGACGTTCTTGCCATATTACAGCCATCCCATCTTCTCTCGCGTTTTGGATATCGTCTCACTCCCACTCCCGCCAATATTCTCATTTCTGTCAAACTCCAAGACAACAGCTACGAATCCGCCCCGAAATTTGCTGACTAGAGCATTGTCACGCGATGCAGAGTTATTCAGTCTCGTCTCTGATCACATCGCGACGCTTATCAATGCTCATCTCGAATATCATGCATTGCTATCATTCTGGTCATCCGCGACGATTTCGGCAATATTGTCTATGAAGGAATCGCAAGTTTTGGAGGAAACTATTGCGGAACGGACACTTCCACATCTGTCGACTATTATTACTGCGCGAAAATCGCCGGAGGCACAGACTGCAGCATATATGATAGCTGTAGTTCTCGTCTCGCAATGCAGGCTCGGGGATGACGTGCTTGACGCTCTCGCTAAAGTCATCGCACTTAACTGGAGCAAGAAATCTCGGAAGGCTGGGTTGGCGGCTTTAACACAAATACTACAGTTTCGCGACGTGCCAGAGGAAAATTATGTCCCACTTGACGAAGGCATCTGGAAATCCATTGAGGCAATCGAAACTCTTTCTCAGGACTTGGCGGAAATAAAGAAGAAGGTCAAGATCGATAAATTCGTTGTTGCATATATACTCGCAATCCTCGAATATGACAAATCTAATTTTGAACTGGTATTTAATCTTCTTTCCGAGCAGCAACTCTCTGTCGTTCAGAAATCTGGGGTTGCGCGTTCTATTCTCAAGATCTCCTGTAGCGCAGAAGCTACCGTTGAGACACAAGGTGCACTGGCAGAGACTTTAAGCAATCGTCTTGAAGGTTCCTCTATGCGGGATATTTTCTTGGACGCCATGCAGCAAATGCACATGGATATTGACGAAATGGAGTTGAAGTTAAAGACGACTCTCCAGTGGCCCAAACCTGCAGCTACTCTAGAGGATTCAGTGGAAGAAGTTCACGTATCACCCAGCCTGACGTTTGAGCAGCGGATCAGCGCGGCTCGCACTCCACATCATTTATCTTTCTTGGCGCCGACTGCAACAAAAGAATTCGAAGCTTTAGCGGAGATTTATCTGCAGGGACTTGCGGAGAAGAAAGAGGTTCTATCATTATTTATTAAAAATGGCAATTTGTTCCCACAGGAGTCTGGGTTGGCATTGTCTTTCCTTCTGCGAATGTGGACTGGATCATATCCAGTACTTGCACGAGTGGCTGCTCTTCAATTTTTTGGTACGTTGGTTCAGAATATGTCAGAGACGGTCGACTTGCAGGCGACAATTATATATCTGCTTGTGGCTCTCACAGATATATCCGAGAAAGTTCGTCGAGCAGCTGCCGAATGCTTCACTATCCTCTCCACTCGGTATGACAACTCTACGAAATCACCACGAATCTGGGGACTGGAGTCGTTCTATGGTACTGGTGCAGAGACAGATCAGCTCAAGTGGCTCGGTTACAAAGATCTTCGGCTGCTTTTGAAAGAGTACATTAGCCCGAGGACGGAAGAGGCAGTGTTGGACCGCAACTACGTCAAAACACTTATTGGCAAGTTGGTTGACAGTTCCACCGGGAATGAAAAGAGAAAAAAAGAAACTGGATTTAAGACTTCTGTGCTTGCATTCTTGTGTAGTCACATTACTGGCTCACCATTTTTCAGAATAAAATACTCTATCCTCTCGATGGTTATTTCTGCTAAGAAGTCTCCGATCTCGCTCTACTCATTGTGCACACCTCTACTTGGGACATGGATAAAGCGAAGAAATAATTTTCTAGAGAGTATGGCGAGCGAGAAAATCCCGTCATCAGTCTTCGAGCGGAGCATTATGAAGGTCGTGTCTGGGAGCGATCAGAATGGAGCAATATTCTTGGAGGACTCAATAAAAACGGACGCCCCTGGACTGTCGGACGCTGCCGGTGAGAGAATTGCTGAGCTGTTCGACAACTGGAAATTTGATACGCAGCTGTCCGTAGTCCGCACAATTATGGAATTGGCTCTTGACAATAATGTAATGTTTACTCTGATATGTCTTTCATTGCAGATACTAATTCTTTTAGGTGCAATTTGCTGCCATGGACATTCTAAATCAAACCTCACTCTCAACGGAAATTCTGTCGGCTATTCTGAACGATTCCATGCTCAGTACACAGCAGGTAGACGAACCTCAGCAGCTGTCAAAGAGACGACGGAGGAGCGCTACTTCTCAACAACAGCATGCAGATACCGCGTGGCAGGGTACTCACACCACCCTGAGAAGGCTGACATTAACTTTGGAATTGCTGGAGCGAAATCAGCCTCAGAAGCATATTCCTCTATTGAAGCAACTATTTGCGATATTGGGAGAGTTGCTCTTGTTAAAGACCGATAGCTCATTGCCTGTTCAATATACTCAGCAAGTCTTGGTCGATTGCATGTTACCAATTATAAACACCATGGACGTAAGTATGTGTGACTTCTAGTGAATGATTCTTATTAATAATTGGTAGAACTCACAACTTGACTCCAACTCTGTTCGTATCGACATTATTGTTAGCTGTATCCGAAGCTCGACGTCGCCGCAAGTTCAGAATAAATTCCTGTTGTTGGTAGCGGCACTTGCTAAGTTGTCTCCTGAACTTGTCCTTCACAGTGTTATGCCTATATTCACCTTCATGGGCGCGAATACGGTCCGTCAGGATGACGAGTTTTCTGCTCACGTTATACAACAGACAATTTCTCAGGTCATTCCTGCTCTTGCGCAGACGACGAATAGCACTGACGGAATTGCTTTCGGGACTGTTGAGCTGTTACTGAGTTTCGTGAATGCCTTCCCGCATATTCCATACCACAGACGAGTAAAACTTTTCACGGCACTGGTAAAGATTTTGGGTCCAAATGAGAGTCTTTTTCTCGTATTACGGTTGCTGGGCAGACGTCACTGGGATGCTGTAGTTAAAAATAAAGCCAGCGATGCTCAGGGCCTAGAAGAGTTCATCGAAGTTTATTTGAGAGGGTTCGCAATTAATGAGCGAATTGAGGCAGCAAGACGATACCTCGGTGTTGTCAGTGACATTCCATTCGAATTATCTGTTGCAAATGAGACGAAAGTCTATTTGGACGACGCTCCCGGGTTGACTTCCGACAAACTTCTTTCGTTCAAGGTTGATCTTCTAAGATTTTTCCGGACTATGGTTTCTGCCCCATCACTTCGCTCCGAAATTGAGGGGAATTTCAAAAGTACAGCATCGGCAATTTCTGGCTCTGAAATGGACAATCTCCAGGTGTCCATTGCTGGGTGTATCGAGATATTGCTATCTATTGTCGAACAGGCCTCTGAAGACAGGTATCGAGAGTACCAGACTGAGGCGTATGATGCACTCGATGCAGTTCTCAAATTGCTCTCAATTCAGGATTTCGTCACAGTTCTGGAGTCGTTGATCTCGCGACTAAACGATCCTCTTACTGTCCGGCGCGGAATAAACCTTGTTAGAGCCAGATTCGAGAGTGGTGGTATAGTGAATGATAATGTTGCCAAGAACTCCGGATTGAAAATTCTGCCTTCCGTTTGTGCTGCTCTTGCCAATTCCGATATTACAAATACGGAGCTCATGAAACTCGGCTTTCAAACTATTGAGACTCTTGGCAGCAAGTTCGGCGCTTTGGAGCCGGACGCTTTCGTGGGTGAAGTTATAGAACTTGTTTTGAGTGAAAGAGGCATTCAGTGCGCCGATGAGAGCACAGCGGTTTCCGGCCTCGTCTGCCTGAGTACGTTGGGCATGGCATTAGGTGCTAGATTATTGGGACATCTGCCACGAGTAATTCCTCTTATCTTGGACATTTTGGAGAAGGCGATTCGAAATGGTCAGGAATTGATAGTGATCGCCGTCTTCGCGGTTATCGAATCGTTTACAAAGCGTATTCATACATTTATGGAGAGCTACATCACAAAAATTCTTGGTCTGGTGTTCATTTCGGCCTCCACGGTCGCTCAAGACGCATTCACTGATCGTCAATCGATTGTGGATGCTAGAACTGTTTTGTTGGAGACTGTGATTGCAAAGATACAGACGAAGCCATTACTCACGTCCCTCATAGTCAGTTGGGACGATGTGATTGTTCAGTGGGATTATGCGATCATCAAGCTTTACCTGTCTACTGTCAGCCGGGTCATAGAACAGGGAACGCGTAAAGCTATTATGTCGGATGCCGGCAAATTATTTGATTTCTTGCTGACCGCTTTTAATTCCCGTAATATCCATGGGGATCAAGGACATGCCGTTATAGACAACCTGGAATCGGAGATGATTGAGATTGCAATGCAAGTGGTATTGAAGTTGAATGACAAGGTCTTCAGACCATTGTTTGCGCGAGCCACAAAATGGGCTACCGAAGATGTGGTGGATTCTATGACTGAACGGCGAAATAGAATGTTTGTTATCTACAAATTTTCTGACCGTCTTTTCGGATCTTTGAAGGTAAGAGATAGAGACAGCTGAAATGACCCTAACAATACTGACGAGTTTAGTCCATTGTTACGAGCTACTACGGATACCTGGTGGATACTACCAGCTATCTTTTGCTCGGTTTTGTCACCGGCGAGATGAAATTTGATCGCGAACTCTGGGATGTAGTTATCAGTAGTTTGGTAGGCGCATTCTCGAATGACCAAGAAGGTAAATAATCGCAAAACCTGTTCATTACTTTAGAGGTTAACGATAGCGCAGAATTTTGGCAGGCGCCTGTACGGTTCGACAAGATTGTCGACGTGTTACTGGCCCAGCTTGCTCTTGGCTTGCACACTACCGATCTCTTGCAGCAAGCGATTGTGGCATTCGCAGTCTCATGCTCTTCCGAAGACCATTACAAGCGAATCAACAAGGCTATATTGAACTATATGAGAGACTTCGATGATGATGACATTATGGATGATTTTCAGGATGCTGATGAAGAGTCTGACCGTTTCGCCTTGGATCCCAAACGCATCGCCAAGACGGCTAGGTTGAATGCCGGTTCCACGTCTTCAGACGTTAAGATCACGTCGGTGAAGGCGCTAAAGGCAATATATGAACGATTAGGTGAAGAATGGCTGAGCATGTTACCACAACTAGTACCTATTGTTGCCGAGTTACTTGAGGACTCCGACGAGAACGTTGAAACAGAGGTTAGAAATGATTTGGTGCCTGTTATTGAAGGCGTATTGGGCGAAAGCCTGGATCGATATCTGAGCTAAAGATAGTGTAATTTGTGTTTGCATTGAATCGGTTGGTTTTAAAAGGTATTATATGTGGCATTTGTAATTTATAGAAACTTTTGAGTTCAGCGTATGTTGCATTGTAATTTTTAGTTGACAGTGCGACTCGTTCACGGAAAATAAGAGATGTATAACAGTTATAGTACACTGGAACTTGGTCCACACCAAGAGACAACTCTATACTAACTGGCAAATTTTTGATATATTACATGAATGTATACAAATACATCGTTCTTTAAGCCGACATTTGATCAAATCATATAATGAATTGAACCAGGCAGCAGTCCTAAAGGATATCTAAAATTTTTCCTCTTCCAACTGATCCAAATCCAAAAGTCCTTGTACTTTCTTTCGTCCATCGTATCCTTTGGCTTCGACCTCAGGCGACCAAAGTCCGCATTGTTTGAGAGCGTCCCTCGGAGCAATGGTCTTGCGCCCGAGTTTGAATACGTACTTGGATATCGAAATTGCGCAAGCTTTGGGGCTACCGGCAAGTTCGAATCTGCTGACAATGAATAACCACTTTTCATCCCAACCGATGATTTTGCTTTTTATACTGTACTTGGCATACGGTTTAATCTCCCGCCGGAAAATAGAGACCACAGCCCCCAAAGGAAGGTATGGCCATATGCCGGTCTCTTTTTTTGTGTTAAGAAGCATCTTCTTGAAAACGTCGACCATTAGATCTGTACGTGCAATGTCAAGGTCGGAGAAGTATGTAGAGTTGGATTTATGACCGTTTGCGTCGCATTCCATCGCTGGTGAACGACTGGTCCAAACTTTTGTGCGGAAGACGTCTGCTTCAATCGCGGCCGGGTTTCTGTTGATCCATAAGTAGTACAGAACTGATTTGTAAAACCTGCCATGCCTAGCGAGATGTGTTGAGTGTCAGCAGTAAAGGACATGGCAGTGCACGCATGAGCAGGCCAAGTGTGCGAATATGCCACCACATACCAAGCAAATGGGATGTTTTTGGCGTTGACCGCCCAGAAAAGGACCGAAAGAACAGAAAATATTGTTGATAAGCGCCACATAAGCAATTTTGACGATTCACTAACGACAGAAATAAAATAGGTAGGCTCTTGTAGAGCTTAAATGCAGATGCTTTATGTTTACAGGGCCCGGGAATGTGATTTTCTTTTCCACAAACTACTACGAAATCTTACGCGTTTCAGGAGATAAGTGTAAACTCGCGGCGTAGATATGCAGGGGAAGGGGCATTCAAACGTTATTTTGCTACGAATATAAACTTCGCCCGACAACACAAATACAAACGATTGAACTAACTACGCAAATGCTATTATTTAACTCCATACACCTTTGTGGACCTTGCGTCAACTACTCATGTAACAAAAGACGATACTTATTTATTCTGCGGTCTGGGAGATTAAATCAGCCAATGGCACTGGTGACATCTGCTCAAACGATTTTTCATCGACAACCTCCACAACGTCCGGCTCAGGCGATCCCCTTGACAAGTTGGGTGAACCATTCCCTCTATTCATCACACTTCGTGCAAATTCAATATCGCGGTGGGCATTATTCTCTCTGTCACTCCGCCGGGTGACACGGTTTTCTTCAACACGACTCTTTTCGAACTCCATAGCTCGAATGTAGTCGTCCTGCTCTCCTAATTGCTCGTGCAGCCTCTGAATTAAATCTCTGGACTCTTGAAGCTCTCGCTCTAGCTGTACAATCCTTTTACGCAACCACCTTTCCACAGCTGCGCTACGTGTATCTATACTAGATGCGGTATGCATGTCGAATGACGCGCCCGCAGATCTAGCGGAGCTCAACGACTGCCAGGCCGATTGAGGACTGTAAGGACTGGAAGCCAATTCTTTCGTTGGCTCACGCGATTCTATTCGTGGTAGCTCGAACTCCTGTAACTCTTCTGATAGATTGACTTCCTGAGACGCACCGCGTGATGCTGAACGAAACAATTGTTCCACGGAGCTCGCCGTTGCTTTAATGTTGTCAACTTTTCGTCTCTTTTTCCTCTCATGAGCATCAATGTCCTTATCGCCTTCGATAACATTTTTCTTTATGGTGATATTAGCTCCATTTTCGCACGCGTCTTTGGTAGCCGAAGGTAACGTAGAATGAACTAATAGCCCTTGCAATCGCGCTTGACGTCGCAAGCGAGACTGTTCCGCACGGCGTTTATTTTGTCGCTTTGTATCTTGTTGCGCCTCAAATTCGTGAAATTCCTGAACGGTCTTATTCCACGCCTGTTTAATATTTTGTGATAATTTTGTCCACATGGCGACCTCGTCTAGTTACTATCTGAAACTAGGCAGCGATGAGCTTGTTCGCATCTGATAGTCCTAATAGTCTCTTGATATGCTGGCACTGGAACTGTTGATTTTAAAGTGGTGCTATGATGGTTAGACGTGGGGTCATGTTTAGCCACAAGTGTTCGATTTGGCTGGCCCTCGAACTGAATTGAGCCGCACGGTTCACATTTGGAAAAGCGGGTAACTGCTCAAGTGTTTCACATACGCAGATTGCATTTCAAATATCTACTCAGTGTAAAGGTAAATATGTAGGAGCCACAGTAAGGCCAGAAGCCTATTGCAAGACTACCAGCTGAACTTTAGGCTTCTTGTAAGAGTATAATCGTTCAATCTCCCGAGTTCGTATAATCCGGCAGATACGAAGCTGTGAGCTAAACCTGCGGATGAAGTTCCATCGGGTAAAGGTCAGTACAAGCCCTCCCACAGTTCCAGAAGAGCGAGAAAGAGAAGCCTCCTATAATGAGGATCCAGACGCATTAGTCACATTAACGTGTACAGGATGGATGAAGAAATATATACAAAATCTCCGCTACACCAAAGCATATCCTTTGTTTATCGTCGTCGCCAGGCCACGTAACCATGGCTTCATTTCACTCTTTGCTGCCAATAGAATAACTCTGCCTCTTCTGCCCATTCTACCAGTTCGCCCCGCTCTGTGTATAAGGTCGATGGAGGAGAACGGAACGTCAAACAAAATGATTGTTCGGACCGACTGCATATCTATGCCTCTGGAGAATATATCTGTGGTGACCAAAACACGCAAGGTCTTCACATTTCCAGTAACCGGATTGAGATTCATAACGTCTTTAAGCAATTGGGTTGGTCTAATGAATTCACGCATCATAGTCGATCGTTCCTCCAATGAATTGTCCCTTGTGAGGCCGACTGCATAAATCTTCAAGTCGTTGAGATACGCAACGAGATCCCCGACGCTCTCACGGTGATTCACGAAGATGACAATGCGCTTCACTTTTTCGGGATCCGAATCACTTCGATCAAGATTGTATAGGGTCTCGGCCAATGCTTTCCTCTTATCGTTAAAAAAAGGTCTGGCAGAAGTATCCACCGTTGAGAATGTGATACGACGAGGAATCTGGTGAAGATGCGGGGCAACGATACGCTCCATATTTGGATATGCCCGATCAAGAGTCCTGTCGAATGTCTTCGGAATGGTTGCGGAACAGAATATTAAAGTTTCAAGCCTGGGCGGTGTGTCGAGGATCTCCTGCGTCTCATTTTTGAATGATCTATCCATGAGACTATCGGCTTCATCGACTATAATCTTTCGGCAATCATCAAGAATGTTCCAATCAGTTCGGTGAATCAACTTCAAAAGTGGGACAGGTGTCGTCACCAAAATATCTATCTGCTTTTTCCGAATGCCATCTGCAACGCCCCTGGTCGTTTCTTGTGAGAGACCCGCCGAAGCCAGTTTGATGTCATGGCACATGTCCTTAACCTGTGCCAACACTTGCTGCACCAATTCTGCTGTCGGTACAAGAATAATTGACCTGATATATGGCCTTTCCGGTATGCCCCATACAGCCGGCGCATTTTGCAATTCCTCTTCCTTGAGCATACTGAAAAGCGGAAGCAAGTACGCCAACGTCTTTCCAGAGCCGGTCTCTGCAGCTAGTAGATATGACTTTAGTTTAACTTTCATTTTGTGCAGATTCTTTCGATGCCGCCGTCGTTCATAGTATTCCTCGTCTGTCTCATCATCCTTTGCTAATAATCCTTGTTGTGCCAGTCGGACAGTAGGAGGTGGGAGTCTCGTAATCTTCTGGATCGCAAGCGCCTGAATCGCCGAAGGTCGTTTTTCGTCAAGGTGCCTCAATGCACGGCCGTATAACGCATTTCGCACGACGGGTAGCAATCGAAGCGATTCAAAGGAGCTCAAACGCGCAGCAGTAGCATTTAGTGGTAAACGGTCCTCGTAGTCAATGTTCTTGAGGACGGAAAACCCCCCTGCATTGGGTGGTCCAATTAGATAGGGTGTAGCTTGTTGTCGCTCTTGAAACTGCTTCACGACCACCTTCTGTCTTCGAAAATCGTCGTGACTCCATCGTGACCGTTGCGCATCAGACGGAGCAATAACGCTCTTCGACAAAATCATGCGCGCCGGCTTTGCGTGTTTCATGTGTTTCTTGCTCTTTTCGTGCTTGGATCGCTCTGACACGCCTTTGCGCGGAATATGCCGAGCATATCCGCGGGTGAATTGCCATATTAGCGGATTCGGTAATAGAGGATTAAATAATATTCCATTGCATTCCCGACACTTGAAATATATCGCTCTGCACAAAGATGTCATCGCGGAGTACGTATCTATATCATAATCGCGCGATCCGAAAATTTTTTGAATTTGTAGATGTGCGGCTATTGATTTGGGGAGCTAACACATCCCCTTGAACATTGGAAAACTCACTTTCCCGCGGTAAAATTAGGCCAAAATAAGAGACACACAATGAAATCCATTGACATTTCGACATAAGTTGTACATCATATCAATCCATCTACACTCCACAATAGACTTGAAATCAATAGTCAGCAAGCCATGCCAAAGAAGGAAACTGCATCGTTGCAAGAACTGTTGGAAAAGTTGACAGTGCATGCACAAAATGACGAACATACATTAGTAGTCGACCTCGCTAATCGGCTCCTCAAACACAATTCAAGCGATGTTAGAGCCAAGAAGGCCAAACAAGTGGCTTTAATTAAGCTAGACAGATATGCAGAGGCCCTAAAAGTTTTTGGAGACGACGAATTGAAGCCATGCGAGTTGGCACTGGAGCGAGCTTACTGTCTGTATAAACTCGGAAAGCTTGAGGCAGCGAAGGTGTTGACCGACAATGCAATCAGGAGTGGAGAGGACAACGCTACTCAGCAGAGGGGGCTGTTGCACTTGAAGGCGCAGATTGTATGAAATCCGGGTGAGATTTGCGGCAATCTCGTGCTAACCTGGCAATAGGAATACCGACTAGAAAGGTTCCCTGATGCCGCCGAGACTTACGATATGTTATCCAACAGTCCTTATCTGGTACATTTGGCTATAACCCACTTTCATTTGCACAGTAGCTAATCACGGTGCTTGGTATAGGTCGACGGCGAAGAACACGATGTGCTAGTCAATATTCTTGCTATACAGGCTCAACAGCGATGGTGGAACCTCATCTCAAATCCTGTACCGAACGCGACAGTAGTCTCGCATGAGCAAGCATTTAATATGGCGTCTTTGAAAATTGGAGATGGACACTATCGGGAGGCGTTGTCGCTTCTAATGCAAGCAAAAAACCTTGCACAAGCTCTTGAAGGACTTTCTGAGAAGGAAATGCAAGACGAACTATATCCGATCTTGATTCAAGCTGCATATACGCATATTCTACTCGGAGAGAAAGACGAGGCTGCTGAGATATTGTCTGGCTTTGACTCACCATCGTAAGTGATGCGCGCGGTGCTTTGAAGGTCCCTGGTGGGTGTATTTACTGAACTACAAACAGGATCTCCGATCCGCTTATAAAGGATCTGATCGTACACAACCTTCTCTACTTGGCGAATGTTCCGGGATACGACAATGTTAATCCCCATATTAATTTGAGGCTCCTAGACTCAGTCGTACAGACGAAGAGTTCAGGATCCGCATACATCAACTTCCAACGGCGGCTATTGCATAAAAACCGACTAGCAGTAGAGTATCAAGTCGGCAAAGAGACCTTAGTCAGGAGAGGCATTAAGAGGCATTTGGAGGAATTTCCGGAGGATCAGGGTGTTCGGCTGCTCGCTTTCAGGCCAGCTGTGGTGGATCCGTTCAGCACGGGCGGTAAATACTCTGACAAGAATATTCTCGACCGGCTCATAAAGAAGTTTTCCAAAGAGCCGTCGAATGTTGGATTGGGTTTGGCGTGTATACAGAAACTTACAGAGAAGAAGAATGTGGATCACGCTGCGCAGATTATGGAGCAACTGCTGGCGTCCGGGGTCCCGAATTATCCTGGGCTGGTGGCGGTAGCTGTCCAGCTCTACGAATCGCAGGGCCGGTATAACGAGGCGGAAAAGTTGTTGGTCGCATCAAGGGCATAAGTGTTGGCGACTGTAGATATCTATTTGTCTAATTGATGCTGGTTATGGTCGAAGTGTTTATAGCATTCGAAGCCACGATTACCGGATCTCATTCTATTATTGGAGCTACTAATGTGACCAAAAAACAAGACTTTTACCCAACCCAACCTAAAATTTGACCATCCGTATGTAAGTAATGAATATTGAGAAATTCACGTGAAAAGTGTATCTTCTTCTCGGAGATATTCTCCCACATCGCCTTGTCTAAACGCCACAATACCTGTCGGGTCCAGTCGTCTCGCGTCTGCCGTTGACTTGGCCGTAACACCAAACCCCTAACATTTGACGTTAGTTCTCGATACTTTGGCCACTGCAATGGGATTACCTACCATAGGAATATCATTCATAGCGAAAACGATAACGCCAGAATGTTCAGGAATATCATCACTCATTTTGCCAACGTGTGCTTTCAGCACGTTATTTCCATAGAGATACGACATTTCACCATTTGGCTTGATCCATAACTTGTAACGCGCGTACTGCGCAAGCAAGTCTAGCGAAGTAATGTGTAATCTAAATTTTCCTGTCTTTGTGAATTTGCCCAGACAGGTGCCTAGAGACATAAGCTCCACACGTCCCACTGACGTAGCAAATCGCATGACGCTCTCGCTAATATAGGTTTTAGCATGAGAAATATAAACATTACAAAGGAAAAAAACAAGCCTGCCTACCTAACGTAGTACACTCGATCCTTTTGTAGCCGGAAACAATGCGGATCATCTGGTCGGTTGATCAAGTGCGTAATGTTGCGCCCTATATAATTGGCAAGCTTTTCGAATACCGTCCTCGTTTCGTCCTCGGTTAAGGGTCTCATTATAACTTAGAAATCCACTGCGCTGGAGGTTCCAGGCCTAAAAAAAAAACCTATATATGTATGTATTTTAATAAGAAATGATGGAACTTTGGCATCAGGGGATTCTCTAACGGAAAATTCATCGTGCGGCTCACCGGGAGAAAATTTCCTGCCGGCCAAGGCACAGTTATTAGCATCACCACGGTTTCCCTTGAGTCGTCCAAACATACAGCATAGACTAGTATTTCATGCCGGCGGAAGATCAAACAGGTGAAGCTCAGGCGGTTCAGAGTGATGATATTTCTTCGACAATCTCAGCAGCTGCTGGCGTCAATCCGGCAATTGCCGCTGGGGCTACCGCCGACAGCAACCTTCAGCACAGGAAACGTGATGCTGGCACAAATAAGGTGCGAAGGTGAACTCGCTTTGCTACTTATAAATAATATATGGCTTGAGCTGATTTTTATTCGTATTACAGGAAGGATTACTATAAACGCAGGAAGTATGAGAATTCTGCAGGTGTGCCAAAAGACGAATCAGAAAAAATCGACGATGAGAACGATGGTGAAGCAAAGGAGCGACAGCCAAAGCGGAAAGTTGCATGCATGATTGGGTACTGTGGTACTGGGTACCACGGCATGCAAATCAATCCTCCTCAAAAGACGATTGAAGGCGATATTTTCAATGCATTTGTTGGGGCAGGAGCCATCTCGCAAGACAATTCTAATGACCCCAAGAAATCCGCTTTCATGCGTGCTGCGAGAACGGACAAAGGTGTTCATGCAGCGGGTAATGTTATATCGCTGAAGCTAATTATCGAGGATCCGGAGATCGTTGAGAAAGTCAACTCTCTGTTGCCAGATCAGATTCGACTCTGGGGTTACTCCCGTACCACGAAGGGATTTGAATGTCGCAAACACTGCGATTCGAGAATTTACGAGTACTTGATCCCAACTTATTCGTTTCTCCCGCCAAAGCCAAAGTCGGCGCTGGCCGAGCGGATAAAGGAAATGGCGGATAAATACCCCGGCGTTACGCGGGAGGATCCGGAAGGAGAAAAGTTTTGGACTGCAGTCGCACAACAAGTTAAATCTGCTGGTATCGACGAGGATGAAGTTCGAACGGCGTACGCTGAAGCGCTCGAAGAACAAACTTTAAACAAGAAACAACCCCAAGACGAAGGATTGCTCAAAACGTATTTGAATCTTTCGGACGCTCAGTTTAGAATGTTCAAGCAAATCAGGGCAATTGAGAACGCGGCGAGGCGAGCATACAGAATCTCGACGGAGCGACTAGATTTAGTCCGTCGGGCCTTGAAGCAATATGAAGGACCGCATAACTTTCATAATTTTACCATTGGGAAAGATTTTAATGATCCCAGTTCCCGGCGGTACATGAAGTCCTTACTCGCAAGCGATCCCAAGATCATTGAAGGCACCGAATGGATTTCGATTAAGATCCACGGCCAGTCATTTATGCTCCACCAGATTCGCAAGATGATCGGGATGGCGGCGCAAGTTGTTCGTACTGGAGCGCCACTGGATCGCATTAACGATGCATTCGGCCGCAGAAAGATTAACATTCCGAAGGCACCTGCATTGGGACTACTTCTTGAACGGCCGGTGTATACGAATTTTAACGAGCGACTAAAGTCGTTCGGTCGAGATGCTGTATCGTTTGATGCCTACAATGACCAGATGGAGGAGTTTAAGATGAAATATATCTACGACAAGATTTACGCGGAGGAAGCCAAGGAGAACGTATTTTATGGATTTTTTGGGTTTATCGATAACTTCAAGGGCGATGTGCACCTGTTTGATTACCTCACCGCGAAGGGGTTTCCTGACGCAGAGGAGTCCAGCCCGGTCACAGATGCTGTGCTTAGGGAGATGGATGAAGAAGACATGGAGGAGCTAGAAGGAGACAACGAAGGGTAGGAGTTCCTAATTTTGTAGATGTTGGATACTGTTTCTATTTTGTACAGTGTTAATGATAGCATTTTGTCATAATATACATGTCCCGTCCCCAAAGTCTATATCCCGCAAAATCCACGCCAGATGTGAAGCAGCATCGTAGCTGCGTATATTGAGCAATCCATGACAAGAAGCGCAATTGAATAGATAACAATCCAAAAGTTTGCGATCATTACAAAAATAGGAAGATAAATGTTCAAAAATGGCAGATAAATGTTCAAAATCGTCATGTTTTATTTCGTCTCCCGTTCTTCAACAGGCGGGTGGATGCTGCTGACCGTCTGACTGCTTCCACTGCTTGCGCTGCTACTGCTGCTGCTAGCTGCACGATACTCACCCTCGTCTACCAAGCTTTGCGCGTCTGCATCATCGGCATTATCAGCTACTTCCCACGACTTTCGGCCGTAGTACAAATTGTGGAAGAAAAGTTTTCCTTCGCCGTAATAGATCCATTGCAGGAAGATCGTAAGGTCGAATCCGACTGTGCCGGCAGAGCCGAGGAGATACGGTAATTCTTCCCACAGGAAGCTGGCACGCTCCCCACCTGGACTCGGATCCAATGTGGCGGCACTGGAGAGAATCGACAATGTGTAGAATGTATTTCCGCAGAATGCGGCAATAAAGAGCAAGACCGACAGACCGCTGGTAGATTGACGGGCAAAGTTCGTGTAAATTTGAGGCATTCGAGATGTAAGATACATGGTAGTGCAAGCCCAAGCAAAAACACGGCCGACGAATTCGCGGTCGGTCAGTTTGAACCAACGCCGGAACCCAGTAAATTTACCTTCCATTATGGATATCACGCCATCTTGTGGTGACATTACTGGAGGTAAGAGTGCCGGTCCGCTGGGAGTCGGGGGCGTGACCATCGCACCCGCGATGGCGACGACGGCGGAGAGCGAAAGCATGACATTTGCTCGTCTGCGGCCGTTGCTGCGGATAGTGTGTGACGATTCTGATGAGCTTCTTGGAGTACCGGCTTCACCTGGCGACAGCAGGACGTAGTAAGTCTCCGACTTTAGCTTTGTGTAATAAATGTACTGGCCACACAATACGACATCTATCGAAAGGTAATACATGGCTAGAAAAGTTTGGAACGGCAGCTATGCACAGTTAAAACTATGGCCCATTATATCTCACTCAACAAAAAAAGGACGTACTTGATGTGTCAATAGACAACCTATTAAGTTCGTGGCATCACCGAGGAACCAGTTGAACAGAAACAGCCAACTGAGACCTTCGACAGACTGATTCCTATAATTCTTTATAACCTGCGGTAACTGCGCCCAAAGCCACGAAAACAGCGACAGATAGCCTAAACTTGTTAGCAACCTCGCTCATGGTCATGCTTTGATTCCAGGAATACCTAATATATACGAAAATTGTCCCATTTCACCGTACATGCACGAACCAGTCGCCTTGGCTATCCACTGCACCAGGTCGAGGCCGACCTCGTTCGTTATCGGACACCCATTGACTATGTCGTCCATGTCGGCTGTCAAAGACCTTTGTCACCCAAAAAACTATAGGGTAAATTGTGAATATCTGCAGTCACCACCTAGTCGTAAAGTATGGCTCAATACCAAGTACTATCTTGTAATACGATAGTAAATTAACTGTGCTGATGCCGTCTAAACGATATAATTGGTCTTGTGGAGGAACCAATATGGCAGTGAATGTATCAGGCACCAAAATTCGCAGTCCAGCAGATAGTCCGCCACGATGAAGTGGAGCCCTTTGCTGTCGTGGGCTAGGGCTGTGCCTGGCCCAAATAATATAATAATAATTTGAGTGGCGCCTTTCGAGCGCTTCGAGCGCGCTCGCTCTTGCCCAAATATTTAAGGTTTGCAGATTTTCAGGCAGTCTTAATTTCCTCTTTTCTTCGCTTATGCTTGCCAATAGCAAACAAAGCTATTTTCGTGGGGCGACAGGCAATTCCAGCTCGAGCCGTCTAATGCCTTGAGGTAGTAGAGTACTTTTATGCCCAGTTTGATGGTCAAATATGTCAATCGTTACCTACTTATCCAAGACACGTCCAGTCTTATCACAAACTCTGAACGCCACAGGAATGACTCGCGCGGGCAACTTTTTGTCCACACATCAGCATTCTCATAGTTGTCTGTCGCGTTGATTACTCCGCAATGATGTTTAACTACTAACTGGTACATGCTCATGCTCATTTTTTGATGTAGTAGCCAGTTGCAAGCATCGATAAAACAATGAGTAAGCCGGTGATCACAAAAGCCGCTCGTCGTGAGGCTTCAAACTTCGGATGCTTCGGGTCAATGCATGCATGCATCTCACACTCGAAAACCGCGCTTATTATTAACTCATAATTACAATATTTATTTGATCCATTAAGAATATACAATCATAGTCTTTAGGGTGACAAGTTATGCAGCAATCTTGACAGAGACCTTGCCAAAGTTCTTTCCCGTTAGCATACCAACAAAAGCATCTAGTGTGTTTTCGATTCCGTCGATCACGTCCTCCTTGTAAGTAAATTCTCCACTAGCCAAGAACTTGGACATATTGTGCCCGAATTCAGTCACGGTCTCAGGGTCCCTGTCATAAACATCGAGAATAATAAATCCCTGGACTTTCAATCGCTTTTTGACGATCAACGGCGTGTTCTTGATACCGTACAGATCTTCTGGCTTGGAGACATTGGCTTGAGAAATCTGTCCACACTCCACAATACGACCGTAGTCATTCATACCCACCAACGCGGCATCGAGAAATTCCCCACCGACATTATCATAGTATATGTCAATGCCTTCAGGAATGTATTTGGCAATGCCCTCCGCAGGCGAGATCTCTTTGTAATTCCAAGCTTCGTCGAACTTGAGTTCGTCCTTCAAATACTTCACTTTGTCGTCTGAGCCGACAGAACCGACAACACGTAGACCTTCGTGTTTGGCAAGTTGGCCAACCAGTTGGCCAACCGCACCAGAAGCAGCCGAGATAAGGATGGTCTCGCCTTTCTTTGGCTCACCAATCCTATAGAAGGAGTAATAGGCAGTCAGTCCTGGCATTCCAAGTACTCCAAGGAAGTAAGTCAAAGGGAATCCATGCGGATTTTCAACTTTGCTGATACCCTTGAGACTCTCCTTGGGCACGACCTGGTACTTTGAGAACTCGGTGTTAGGCGACTTAACGATGTCGCCCATTGCGAATCCAGGTACGGAAGAATCGACAACGCGGCCAATGCCGAAGCTACTCAGAATCGAGCCGGCGGCGAACGCTGGCACATAGGACTTGATACTGGGATCACGCATGCGGCCTCGAAGGAAGGGATCCAACGACACATGATGAACTTGAACCAACAAACCACCGTCGGGTGCGGTGGCCGAGATCTTGCTGGCAACAATCGCTAGATTTTCTTCGGTTGGCTAGATCACCGATTAGTAAATCAAGCCAACGTCCGTATTGAACCATTCCACTATACTTACCAGACCCACTGGTACTTTCTTGTACAGGACGCTCTTATTCTCAAGCAGCGACATTTTTAAAATTTTATGCGACCTACTTTTGCGTGCACTCGCCTGTCGCGAAATATGTCAAATTTATAGCGCGAGAGCCACGTTGTCTTGAGGCCATGCAGACTCCCAATTGGCGCGTCATTCGATCCCCAATTAGTAAGCACTGCTCGATCATTTTTGTTCATTACCCGTTACGAGCTAAATTGACCAACTGCCGAGTTACCGAAATCCTCGGCTTATATAGTCCTGTGGTTCCGCCATGGACTGGGTCGTCTTGGGAAAAAAAGATTTGGTGTGGCGGGAAGTCATGAATAACCGGTACCGGGGTTATGCCCAGCCAAATATCTCCGACTTTTACTCATCTCCCTCCGAGATTGTTGAAGCAGACAACATTCGTCTTGAACTTGCAGATGAGCGAATGCACATTCGCCAGTTTCGCTAAGTGCAGGTTTCAATTCGTATACGGGCTCGGCAAGCGCGTCCGCCGTTGGCCCGCTTAACTGTCATGTGAGTTACGTCATATAGCATATCGAAGTAGAGTATTGTCTCGAGTAAATATCGACATGCGAAGGTGAATGCGAATTAGTATCCGTCTCGCAATTTTTGTCCTACAGGCTGTTGAATCATTACAACTTTCAAATCATGGACGTGTCCCGTGTTCTTATAATCAGCCCGAAAGAATAAGTGGGAGGGTCTGCCTAGCCATCGCGACGCTGCTGGACATGCACCTTACCTCCGAAAGCCACAAAGTTCCACTGCTATTTCAATAGGTTTAATACGTTGGGAATAGTCTTTTTTTGTTCGCATTCGCACGCGTAGACATGAAATATCCAAATGTTTGCATTTCTAAATCACAAATAACTATTCATTAACTACGAATAATATTTGCATTCGTGTCCACCTCCGAGGGCACCGTGGCGAGTACCAACAGAGCAATGGGGGCCCGTTCATTTGGACTGTTCCTTTCTTTCTCGACGCACCTATCAAATAGGCATATGCTCAACGAGAACGAAACGGTTTCGCTGCGTCAGTAAAAATAAGTCGAGCATAAAGATTGGGCAGAAACGTTGGTTAAACCATCACTGCAATGCATTCCCTACACGTCGACGGGAGCGATCCAAGAGAAAACTTGCACATATTGTTGCAGAAGCCGTCAATCTGCGCTCGACTGGATATTTGGAGAGTCGTACCTGTTGGGGTCATGCTTATTGACTGGTCCTGTCAGACGGACCTGTGAATCGGTTTTCATATCAATTGGACAGCCGCCACTTGGAACGTGTGACCAGGAGAGTGGTGAAGCTCCTTTAGAGGGTAATGCAAGCAACTTTCAGGCTGTCAGTCGGCCGCCCGTCGCGTGCCCGCTACGCTGAAACAATGAACCCAAGCTCCACATGCAAACGCGATGGATGACAATGGCCACCGAGTAGAACGCGGCCCTAATCGCAGCGGTACTATCGCGTTCAACGGGCTTTTCGACACGAAGGAGATCTTGTACAATGCATGTTGCATGTTCCTTGTGCCGCCAAACTGGACACAGGTAATCAACGGAAAACCAACCAAGGATGCACTCGTGCTATATAGTAACGTCCACATCTGAAGTCCACTTTTTTTATTCCGTGTTTTCGAAGCTTTGGCATTGCTGAGATGCAATTAAAGGTCTCAATTACAGCACCTCGTCAACACCCGGGCACTTCTTCTCTGTCTGGTCCGCACTGCTTTCGCAAATTTTTGCCGTTAAACCCTTACCTTGTGCCAATGGCCACGTGTTGGGAACGACACGAACGATCGCGATTAGTGACTATGCTTTATGTACTGTGGTATTGTCGGCCATGACCCTGCGTCGCTAATGTGGACCTATTTATGTCCCTAATCGGTGCTTAGAGGCTCGTAACTGTCCGATGGTCAAGGGATTTCTCGAGGAAGTAGCGTCCATAAAAACAGCCGCACTATATTAGATGCGGCGTTCGGCTGCGACATGGCGTGTCTTAAAGCCGCAACTTACTAATAGTGAATCAGATCGACACTAACTAATCCCGACTTGAGTTAATCACCGCGGTAATATCATAGTCGTTGCCGTGACCCCACTGACTTCAAACCCACTGATCATGCCCTGTTATTGTTCGTCGAGCTTACGGAGACTTGGTTTATGACGAGCTCGATAAGTCTCGAAAGTGTCCAGCAAAAACAGTGCTGAAGAGACCTCACCTTTTCTTTACACGATAACAAAGAATGCTTGCAGGTTACTTATGGGATAGTAGCGAAACTTTAAAACTTGTACTCTTTAGCAGTCCACAAATGTATAACCAAATTTTACGTAGTCTATGTCTCTTGATATATTATTATACACAATTAGAGTACGTACGTATCGGAAACGGTCAACAAAATCAATACTCCAGACACCTAACAGCTAATATACAATAGTAGACAAAAACCACATCTATTCATCCAATCCTTCATCATACAAGTACTGCCCTTCTACAACGCCGAGATTGGAGCCTAGTTGGCTCCTCTGGTTCTGTGTTTCCGGTTGGTGCTGGTTCTGGTGCTGGTGCTGGCGTTGATGTTGATGTTGTTGATGTTGTTGATGTTGTTGATGTTGTTGGTGTTGTTGGTGTTGTTGGTGTTGTTGGTGTTGGTGTTGTTGGTGTTGTTGGTGTTGGTGTTGTTGGTGTTGGTGTTGATGTTGATGTTGTTGAATTTGTTGATGTTGATGTTGATGATGTTGCTGTGGATGCTGTTGCTGATGCTGATGTTGCTGATGATGCTGATGTTGTTGCTGCTGCTGCTGCTGTTGTTGTATCAACGCCATTTGGTTTCCGACCGCGACATGCATCGGTATGGAGACTGGGAGTGGCTGCATGTTTGCTTGCGGCGGTCCCGGTATGATCGAGAGAGGCATCTGCTGCGCAGACGCGCGATTTGGCCACGTCATAGACGAATGGTGCACGGCAGGCGAATCCGAACTGCTGGAAAGTACCGAGCCTGAAGAGGATGGCAAACTACCAGATATAGGATAGTCGCTTGCTGGACGCTCCTGTGATGGGACCATCACTGTATCGACATACGTGAATCGCGGTTGGCCGGTGGCATGGTCTATGGTATTTGTCACGGAGTACTGTGGCGCGGATGCGTACGAGTATTGAGGTACCTGTGCCTGTGACTGGGATACATGCGGCAGGAGAACATGCTGTTGTGAAAAGTTACGTGGTACGGTCCACGTAGATGAGGGAGGAGGAGGCGGAGGAGGAGGTAGATATGCCTGCTGTGTGTTTGCAGGTTGGGGAACGAAGTTGTACGCAGAAGAAGGTTGGAAAGGATAGTATGTAGTAGTAGCGGCACTCGTGGCCGTGCTTGTGGACGTGTAAGGCGCATATGTAGTTGACTGATAGGAATATTCGTGCTGCGGTTGCTGCGTTGGGGCAGACATGGGCGATATCATTGGCGACTCTTCTGTTCTGGACATATCCAGAATATTGCGTTTGCCATCCGCATGCACATACCCTTCCGACAATGGTTCGTTATTTAGTACCGGCCCGCCCGCTCCTAACGGTCCCCGCTGATTATCAGCGATCTCAGCAGCAGCTGCATCGTTATGTGTTGGCACCGACACAAAACTGACCGTCGTCCCTCTACTCGAGGGTCTCCGTCCACGTAACCTTGCTTCTCGCCGTATACGGACTTTACCGCCCTGGCTGGCGATTTCACGGGTCAATGCGCTCGATACGTCCAGGCCAGGAAATTTTTTCGGACTGTAAACGGTCAAAACGTCGCTGACAGCCTCAGCTCGCCAAACCGCGCCGGAATCTTCGCACAATTCAAATACCGAAAAAACAAGTCTGTAGGTGCCCTCCTGCCGCACAGATAAGTCTGGAAATAAAAAATATGCGCGACCAGGCGGAGGTTGCTTCATGAAATTAAGCGACGTGATTGTTGTCCCGATCAAGTTGCTAGTTTGCGGAGGAGTTGTCGGCGTGTTCGGGCTTGTCAATGAAGGCGCTACGGGATTAGCAGCGTGTAAGGTCGCCTGCAGTATGAATGTGTTCTTGCAGCATGAAGTTCTATGGCAACCCATCAGCACGGTGTCAGCAAGAGATAGGTCAACAAAACGTACACATCAACGCCGTCTAGGTAGACGTAAAGGTTCACGACGGGTGGTGGATCAACGGGACGTCTTGTGTCGGATCTGGAACCCCAACCTGACGCCCTTGCCTGAACCGGATGTTGAGCAACCTCGAGCTTGAACGTACACATATGAGATGTCGCTATTTGCGATTGCATTGAGGACAGGTTACCGCCGATGGTGCCTGCGTTGCTCGAAGAGTGGACACGCCGCGAGAGAGCTGGCTGGGTGCTCGTCATCATGACTGGGGAGTGTTGCTGGTGATCATACGGGGAGGACGCCAAGGAAATTGACACGGGAATGGAGGACATGTTGGTGACGGGCACGCCAGACGAAGACGACCGGACATGATCCGAACGAAAAGGATAAGCTGTACCAGCCGAGCCCGGAGCCGAAGCAGAGGTCATGGTGGCAAGCAGCAATTAGGAATGTAGCTAGAGATACATCCGCAAGATGATAAGTGATGACAATGGAAGGTAGCCGCTAAACTGGGGAGAGCACATTCGGCATTTAGGCGAGTGCAGAGTTAGGCAACAACAAAAAAAACGACGCGGAGCCGCGAAGCAGCGGCCTCCCGTGGCTGAGAGTTGGGTTCAAACAGCACAGCAACAGCGGAGGAGGCACGGTCGGTCAGGTAAAGTGTATTGGTAAGGCTTCACTAGTGACACCGGTTCTGCACGACGCAGCAGGCAGCGCGCGATGCCGGTACCTGGACCGCATGTGCGTGTGTACGCACCGCGTATCCTGGTGCCTGGAGTACAGAACTCGACCCCGCAAGATCTGCGGCAACAGCACCGCAGTACCAATCCCAGAACAGACGAATGTCGCAGTTCGCGCCGCAGCAAGGGTAGAGTACGGTCGTCGCTTAGATAGCCAAGGTTAGGAGCTAGACCAAACACGACTTAGCGCAGGGTTTTGCAGCCATGTTCCTTAGATTCCATACTTTTATCCATCGCGCCGGTAGATTCCATGCCGCTCACGTCAATGCATATACACCATAACTCGACCGCCTGCTGGCGCTACTGCACCAAACATGGTTATAGTTAGGAGTCGCCCACGCGGCGTTATCCGAGCCTCATCCGAGGTCGTTGTCATGACGTATCCGAGGCCGCTATCCTTGCTGCATCTCAAGAAACAAGTCGCAGACTTCGTCCCCGGCAAAGCTTAACGGTCGCTCTTCGTCCCTAACATCGCGCAGCTGTCTGAAACTGTTCGTGTCCTGTCAGACTCAACTGTTCGGATTGGCGCGTTTTAACCCAAATTAGGTCGCCGGGAATCGATTGCGAGAGGGTCATATAAAATGCGATGGTGTATTACAGCAAATCGTGGCCACAATGGCCACCTCTTTCGCTTGGTGGTGGGCTGATGAGCAGCCTGGCTGCACAGCCAGCTTTGGAAACCCGCTCTCCGAATGGCGCCGTCGGCATTTGCACTCCCCCACCGCCTAATCTCCCACCAATGGCGCCTCGCCATTCAAAAGCCAAATCTGGAGGAAACACCAAGTTAGAACTTTGACTGGATGTCCATAACAAGGAATATTGTAGCCACTCGTTGATGTCTCGATGACAATTCAAATTGCCTTACTAGATATGGGAGCTCTCGCCACCGTGCTAAGATCGACGCCGGTGGCGTTCAAGCCCTAACTGCGATGCCCAGCGAGGGATATCCATGGCGTTTTTAGTAAGTTTAGTTCGAATCTCGTTGCGATGGTTTTTTGTTGTCATCATGCTCCGGAACACACACCTTATTGAGTTCCCGAACCATCATCCCGATCCTAACCTTTTAGTGGAAAATCACATACAGTATCTATGCCGAGCGCTATGCGAATCGTGTCGACTTGCCTAATGTAGTAACTGTGTCCATTGTATCGCAGCACCATCATCCATGTTGATAAGAGAGGCTTTAGTCCATCACTCCAAAAATCCTCACAACTTTCATATGCAAAAACTCTCAAAAATCACTTTGGGCCCTCCCCCCACTCCATTTTCTCATGATGAAATTGTCGCTTGCCGATACCTAGCGGTGATTTTGACATCCTAACTATCATCACGATCACTACACGTCCCGTATGCCTGGATGCTGGCATGGCATGCTCGTTCTCGATGACATCTTGCAAATGTACGGGTTTGGCGCAGGCAAGTTAGCGGTATTGCCACGATATGGCAATATATCTCCAAATTCGATCGCTGTACGCTGAATTCATTCAAATAATACTCATTAATAATGCGTAGTAGTGATAATGTAACCGCCTTCGCAGTCGCGTTCATGCCATTGAAGCCCGTCGTTTGTCGTTTACCAGTATCCATCACGTCTATCATAGATGAAGCAAAATGACTGTGTTTCGATCCTATATCGTGCTCCTAATCATCCACGGCGGCTTATCTGCGATATTTTCGAACTGATACTTGTCCCTGAACCAATCGTACCGACCACGCAATGTCAGATGTGTTCCATTTATCCACTGGTCTAACTTCATCATTTTATACTGATAGAATTCAGTGGATCGGGAAGAGCGGCATTACTGGTCGTTCTCGTGAATCTGCCCGCCGAGACTACATTCGTTGAAGATATCCTCCTGATTCGTTGATCGAAAGAGGGTTCTGAGAGTATATAAAGAAACATCCATTGATATGAGCCACATGGAGTTAAGTATGATATTCTGCCAAATTGCAAGCTGCGGTGTGGTTGAATGCAGCATAAATTGATTTATTTCATTGAGAAATGTGATAGTTAATGGCAACACGTGCAAATCACGAATCTTGTGCAACGTCAAGCTGAAGTTTTTTGGGTTAGTTATCGACGAACGAAATTGAATATTCCGAATGGAAAATTTAAGGGAGCGGATGAACCTATGTCAGGTCAAGAGGTCGAACGAGAGCAAAGGACATGATGTCATACAGTGGTGTAATTAACCATAGTTAAAATGTCTAGGCAACCTTACCGTGAATACTGGTGGAATTTGCAACTAGTCATGGCCACAGTATTTCAATAAAGGAAGTATGATCAATTGACGGACATAAGGAAAGAAGCTTATTTATATACGCGGGCAATTGCCCATTCAAAATATAGTAACTGAGTACCCAAAACCTTACGTTCATAATACCTCGATATTTAGCAAGACCATCACAAAAAGTCATAACTCCAAAGAATTGTTAATGCGTGATTCAACCAGCACATGATCTATATTATTGTTTGCCGATAATGTTCTAAATTCCACTTATCGTACCCGGGGCCAAACTGATAACAGGCGGGGATGTGACTTTATTTACCGCTGTCGTCATTGATCAGGGTCTTCCAGGTCTCATCCTTAAAAGCATGATTGTTGCCCTTAGGCTTGTCGTCCAACATGGCAAGCCCGGCAGAACCAACAATTAGAAGAAGCGTGAATCCCTGGGCGTACATTCTACACTTTGTATTAGTAAAACTACTGAGTGCCAACAGAAGATCTTGTACAAGCACAACTTACCGAGCCTGCACGACTTTTTGCGATGTCGTCATGTATTTGTCACGGCTGACCAAGTATCCGGCGCCAGCCAGGGACGCAAGCCACGCACCTAAAAATACTGTGAAAACCCGTTGGTAAGTTGACTGCATTATATAGACGGGCAAACAAGCGAAATACCTTTAAATCTGTTGTTGTTAACGTACTCCAACGCTTCATCCGTAACAGTCTTCGGTAGCTCAATCTCTTTGTGCAACTTTGACTCGTCGATGCTATTAATCTTGTTCATAACCATGCGTTCATACTTGAGCGAGTACACTTCGGTAGTGGTGATAAATCCCATAAGAAACGATCCAATCATCATAAACGTCCGCATACTGACATTTCGCGGCGCAGCATTTGGATAATTCCTGATGAGATATCTGTTTGCTGCGTATCCTGCTGAGAGAGTAACGCAGCCGACAGGAACAGCGCGCTTTAGGACGTACGGCCAGTGACCGTCCTTCTCGGCGACGTTATTCATAGACTCCATGGCAGTGAAGATTATGCTATGTTTCTGAAATAGGAATGACGACCAATTTGCAACTAAATATGCAAATGCCTGTGAATGACAATAGATGGCGAAATATATAGTGCGTAAATTTGTTTGCAAACGACAATCAGCGCCTCAACAGTTAGCCACAACACTCACCCTAACCCGGTAATATCAGGCGGAGGCTGCTCGGGAAAGACCGCCGCAGGGGCGGTGCGTCGACATCAGTATGACGCAATTTCGTCCGTATTTGTTCTAGGACCGGATGATTTCGGAACTTTTCAAACCATCCGGCGCCTGTCTTTTTAACAAGCCACACGCATGACTGCGTTGTCCGTAATAGGCAATAGTAACTTGTGGCAAATGCGGATTAATGCTGGGCCGCATGCAGCGGCTCATGTTTTTTGTCCGCAATGACTGGTTTCGATGGGTTCCAGATAGACTGCATTTTTAATGGTGCTGTTGAACTTGAGCTTTAAATATGGGGTGTACGTCTGGTTGTATCTCCTTATTTGAAGGTGTATATATATAACATATTAGGATGCGGCAGCTCACCAGTTATTGCACGTAACGGCAGTTCACGCCACGGCTTGGTCGCGTGTCACGAAGCGATTCTATCTCACGCACAGTGTATAACTTACTGAAAAGAAGACGAAGTAGTTCTACAGTGGGTACTTTCTATCGACGAGCGAGGAATTTCCGCCTAGGATATCGCACGTACGAAGAATGGCCGATTTACTCCTGGCGGAACGTACCAAATCTTCCCAAGACACTCCCACTGTCGGAGACAAATGTGTACCGAATTTAGTGAATCGAACCTCTGCACTGAAGTCTAAATAGAATCGTCAACATGCTAAATGCGAAGATCCTGAAAATGGTTCAATCTCGTTCAGAACGCCGACGGATATTTACAATTTGACGAGAGGAGCTTCCAAATGGGAGTGATCGGGACTGCCAAGATAGTGACGTCCTCCGAAAGAGGTGGGAAACCATTTTTGAAACAGCCAGGACCGCGAACGGGTTACTGTCATCAAGGCAAAGTATACCAATCAACTGTAATCGCCATAAGTGAAAATGGTTGGACGAATGATTAACTCTTCAACCAATGGCTTGAAACGATGTTTCAAAAGATTAGGATTAACTCACACTAAGATTACAACGGATTCACTGGTTATCGATTGAATGGTTAATTATCGATCACCGACATCGGACGCCTGAATTCGATTGGTATTGCTTGGACAACGATATCATTCCGTTGTGTATGCCCGCGCACTCCTCGCACCTCCTTCAGCCACTTAATGTTGGCTGTTTTGCACCGTTGAAGAAATCCCACGGTGGCCACGTAGAAATTCGCCCCGTAGTGGTACTAATCACATCGACAAAGTCGGATTTTCTCCCGCACTCGCGCGGTCAGAAGCTTTGTCTGCATCTAGTATTCAGAGCGAGTTCAACGGTCTGGTTCCGCACGATCCAAAGCAAGTGTTAGACCGTCCTACAGCCCCAGGGCAAAGTCAATGGGAGCCTACAAAACCGAAGGCGATTAACGAATTACAGCGTCAGGCCGAGACAATCCGTCAATATCTTAAACGTTTTGCGGCAAGCCCTCGAAGTCCAACGAATACCGCCCTTAATCAATTGGTGAAGTGCGCGGAATTGGCAATGTTATTAAGCCGCAATTTAAGTGACCAGGTCAAGCAACTGCAGGCCACGATACAGCGTGTCAGCGTCAAAAGAGGAAGCGTCGAACGCCAAGGTCGTATATTAGAAGTGATACGATTTTAACTGACGCGGAGGAGCAAAATCAGATAATATGGAGATGCCAATGTGGTAAGAACTGTGAGTAAGGCGTTGCAAAGAGATTGGCCATAACTCTTGCACGTGTTCTACCAGCAGAGATCAGGGCTAAATTATACATTAGTTGTAACTAACATAATTGTTGTCGGGTTTAATTTTTTAAGTCGTGAGTCAGATTTTGCTGATCCGTTACATAATGCTCATCGTGTCGAGGGTTAGGGATTTTGTTTTCGGACCAGAAGTCCTCCCGTGAATGAATTTTTCACCTCCATAAAATCTACTTTTGTCGGTTTCAGCAATCATTCAATACATATACAGTTCAACTTCAAATAATCACTGCAGAGTATCCAAAGTCCCACTCGCAGTTGAAGCGGTCAACTGGCTCAACTCGCAAGCCAACTCGTCGGACAAAGCATGTGGACGTTGCAGAAAAATTCCTGGATGTCAGAATCTCGGGATTGCGAACTCCAGGTTCTATACCTTCTAAGAATACCTATATAGCGCAAATGATTCAGTTAATTCCTAAAGAACGAATACTGTCCAAATCACAATTTCAGTAAAAGATAAGCTTCATGCAAGATGCGTGAGGAGAATTGGTAACTTAGCACACTTGTCAAATTCCACCAGATAGGCATCTACTACTCTCTGGTGAGCCGATGTTCGTGCTGATAGCAATTGCATTGTGCGCTGTGCGTCTAGTTAATGAGACAGCACGGTGGAGGTAATCTTAGTGCCAGACATGATGTTTAAATCCCATGATTGTTATGTGGCCGGTATGCTTCTACATGTATCAAACCGTGACAATGGTTTGTGGATATCTAAATGGGC